>CAUYRT010034135.1:0-36929 GCA_963574885.1 Lepilemur ruficaudatus
GATGGAAAAAAGAGAAAAGCCAGCCCCTGACTTACTCTGAGAATATGTCCTAGACCATTCCCTTCTGGAAAATGACAGGCTGACACAGATAAGATGGGATCAAGGTTCCACATTCCATAATTTTCCAGGAGAAAGAATTCCCGTAGGAAGATTCTCTTAGCGAAAGAAGCTATAAGAGGGAAGGAAACACATTTTTGCTTGCTGCTTTGTTTATAAACAGATCTCTCATTTTTAATATATAAATTTGTGTACTTTTTTCCAGAAGGAAAATATGCTCGTGCTGACACCTTGCTCCTTCATTCCTTTCCTAATAACTTGCCACATTTTTTACTGATGTTGTCATTAGGGAATGCCAGGGAATAGTTTCGTGCTTTCTGTGAAAATAGTTTCACTTCCAGGAAGCAGGACAGCTGAGTGATAAGATAATGTAAATGGCACAGGCAAGACACTTGAAGTGGCTGGGGTATAAATGACAGAAAAAACAGAAGTGAGAGGTTTTGACACGTGGTATGGGCATCCACTCAGGAGACCCTGGGAAAGGGCACCCAGAGCATGGGAGTATTTGGGATTTTTCTCTCTGTCATATCTCTATTTCTCCATATCAGAACAGGGACTTCTCACTGTTGGAAATAGACAAGACAGTGACTGAAAATTAATCTATGGAACACACTATGGAGATTCCTCGAAGAACTAAAATCGACCTACCATTTGACCCAGCAATCCCACTACTGGGTATCTACCCAAAGGAAAAGGAGTCATTTTATCAAAAAGACATCTGTACTCAAATGTTTATTGCAGCACAATTCACAATTGCAAAGATGTGGAATCAACCCAAATGCTCATCAATTCATGAGCAGAGAATGGAAAATGACTTCTTAAAGGAAACAACAAAACGTTTATTGGGTCTTTGTCCTGGGCCTGACATTGTGCTGGGGGCTTTGCAGGTATTTTCTTATTTACTCCTCACTCAACCCAATAAGGAGGGAATCATTATTTCATGTTAATAAAAGAAAAAACTGAAGATCAAAAAATATAAGAAAATCATTCAAACATCATCTCACTGGTATGCAGCAGAGCTTTGAATAAGTTAGGTTTCTGTGACTCCAGTTTCTAGGCCATTATTGTGTGCTGTTGCAATTCTTCCTTAAACGTAATCATTTAGGGAGCTCAAGCTAGAGAAGTGTAATAATAAAAAAGCAATAGTTACCTATTTTAGGAAAGAACCTAAGAGAACATCACAGTCTGTACTAGCTGGGGGTCACTGAGTAATTAATTTACTGGTGTGGTTCCCCTTGAAGGTGTGGGAAACTTGTGTCCTTGGGGATACATGTGGCCTTCTGGATCCTTGAGTGAGGCCTTTGACTGAATTCAAATTTTAGAGAACAAATCCTTTTATTAAAATGGGTTCAGCAGAAAAAGATGAAGCTTTTCTTGCTTTCTTTGGTGCTTAAAAAAGAATAATCTTGAAATCAGGCCAGAGGTTCCCCACCCCTGCTGGAGTGGGGCTCTGAGATACATATTTGGTTTTTCATTTGCTCTTGGCTGAATCCATGGGTGAGGGGGTTTCTGATCTTTCAGGCTGATACCCAAGGCTCTCATGTCATCTGGGCTTCCAGTTGGGTTTGACCAGCAGGGAGTTCTGGTAGCAGATTAGACAGTGGGGAAAGGGAGAATCAGGGTATTTCTCTCTCTCTCTCTCTCTCTCTCTCTCTCTCTCTCTCTCTCGTCAAGTATCCTCTCAGGCCCGAGCTGCATTTTCTTTATAGCTCAGCTGCTGCCAGGCAAGCCCACCTGGTTTTAGTTTCCTCCAGGTGACTTCTACACCTGGGTCTGGAACCACTGCCACATGTCTCTGTCCTTTGGCCCAAGAGAGTAAGGGTTTTCTTCAGCTGTTGCTAATGTCTCAATAGCTACACAGATTGCTGTTTGACTTCTCTCATCTTCCTTCCTCTATGTCACAAATTCCTCACTCCTTTCAGATGATCCAGTGGTTTCTGGGTCCCGATTAGGCTGTGACTAGTACAACAATGATAGAGAGACCCTTTGCAAAAAGGAGAAAAGGTTGATGTGTTGCTTAGGCCCTTTCATCACCCACTTCTTCCTCTGCTGACTTTCTCTCCATGCCCAGTGTTTCATGGACCCTTCCTCCTCTGACTTATCTGACCTTTCTTTCTTCCTAGAGAAGACCTAAAACTTGACCAAACAGAGACTTACAAAAATAACTAAAAATTTGGGTTAGAATATTGTCTCTAAAGTGAATCAGATTTTAATGGAGATTAGCACCTTAAATTTAAAATACTAGAGCACAGGGGAAAAAAATTCTGCCATCAGTCAGTTGTGGGAAATGCTGTTAAAATGAAATTATATTTTATCTTGATCCTAAGAATGGCATTAGCTTGGAAGCAACTTGTTTAGAGATTAGCCCATTTTTGACCTTTAATTTAAGCTAATTAAGTAAGTGATGAAAAATAAAAAGGCAGACAACATGGAGTAGCAATACAAATTATATAACTAGGAACATGAATGGAAGCATTTATTATATAAGAGACACTGTGCTAATTGAGTTATATGCATTATTTCACAGTAATCTATTGAAGTAGGCATGATTCTTGAGGAAACTGAGGTTCAGAGAGGTTAAATAATATATCAAGGTTAGAGTTAATGAACTCTGGAACCAGAATTTAGGTCCAAGTCTTTCCTCCCGACTACATTATTTTAGGTTTGCAAAGTATATTATGAACCACGTAGGTTAAAAACCATTGGTCTGTAAACTGGATTTAGCACAGGAAGGTGTTTTACTTGGCCTCAGAATGTTTACAATTATTTTGAGCCAATATTTGAAGATTGGTAAATCTCACATAAAAGTAAAGATTTCTAACTTCCCTTTAAAAAGTGAGAAATATAGCAAAAGTGGACTTGCATCCTGCAACGTGTATTGGCCCTGGGCTTCACAAGAGGCAGTGTTCTCAGTGAACGCCAGTCCTCGAGTTTCCTTAGTGGCTTCCTAGCATTTTTATTCACACATCTGCTTCACTAGTTTATGTTGTCTGCCTGGCTTTGTATGCGTTACTGAAATGTTAAAGCTCAGCATTGGTTCTTAGAACACTCAGTTTCTAGCTCCATTCATGTGAGCAGAGAATAATTAGTAACACGGCTCCTGGAGATGAGCGTCATGGTTCACATCCCAGCTGTGTGATATTTCCTTGAATGAGCTTGGAAAAGTGACTTCACCTTGTCTGTTTCCTATTTACTAAATGGGAGATCGCTAGTATTTACCTTATAACTTCATTATGAGGGCAGAGAAATTATTATTTATAAAGAACAAATAGCTGTGCCGACCCCAACATATACACATATGTAAACATCATATGCATATACATGTATATAACATACACACATACATACATGTATTTTTTAATAATATAGTTACCTGAAAGTCAGTCCGTATTAATAGAAAACCATTCAAGAAGGAATCAGGTAAACTGGAAAATAAATGTTTTGATGTTTTGGAGTCTCTGTAACAATATTGATATCAACAGTATTTTTAGGGGCAAAATGTGATAATATAGAGAGAATTCTCCTTGTGAGGTGAGTATATAAATGTACAATGGTATTTTAGTTTCACATTTCAGACCATATAGGTGTTGGGAGGGGCGATTAAGGAGAAATGTAGATCATACTCCTTACTGGGTAAGAGCTGGCAATTCATCAGATTTATAATAATTCTTCATAATTCTAGTATTTACAATTCCTTTCCACATTGAGGTAAAAATACCTCAATAAACATAAGTCAAATCACATCATTATCTAAATCCTTTCGATATCGCATTTCATTTAGAGTAGGGCTCCACAATTTGCTTTTCACATTGGAAACAATTTTTAAAAAGAGGCATGTTTAATGCTATTTTATACTTAAAATAAGTATGAAGAATGTAAAAATAAAATCTAAGCCTTAGCTTTTAAAAAAGTCTTTATTTCTGAACTTCTGTATCTTTAATAGAAATTGTGTCTTCTTAGGGTCCAACCTCTCCATGGGTTAAAGTTCAAACAATCCTGATCTAAACACTTATTAGCAATTAAAAAGGAATTCTAGCCTTTATTTAAATCTCAAACGAGGAAGGAGGTACAATTCATGGTCTGCATCTTTCTTGCCAAAAGCTTTATCCTCTACTCTGCCGTTCATTTTAGACCCTAAATCACTCCAAGCTTTCATCAGAAGGAGTCGCTAAGCATCTTCTTAGTCCTAGTTTGTGAGGTCTTGTTACTCATCCGATTTTACACCTAAGCACTAAATTCTTTGTTTCTAGTGAAGTTAATTGTCCTGGCTGTGTCCAGTCTTCTTATCTCTGGCTCCTCACCCTTTTCTCTGTCTAGCAGAGATTAGATTTTATCTTAAAAAGATCAATGATTTTAGCAAAGAGATAGCCAAAGCTGCATGACTTCGGTTTTTCTACCCCAAACAATGAGGAAGATGGAATACAATCTAGGTTACTTTCAATTGTTAAGCCTGCTGCTTTATTTTCACAGCCAGAAGGGATGAAAACTCAAATTTCTAGGTGTATATTGTTAACAAGGCATCATGATCATCATGATAGTTATTGCCACCACGAACGTCAACATCCTCCTTTCATCATCATCAACATTGTCACTATTCACTTTTTTTTATTATTTACTATGTGCCAGCTGCCATACTGAGTCTTTTGTAAGCATTACCTCATGCCCATGGGATGATGAGATCCACAATAATCCAGAAACCAATTCCTTTTATTTCATATGGCTTCTACCTCATGGCCCAAGATGGTTGCACCAGCTTCAACAACATGTCCATATTGCATCCAACAGAAAAGAGAGACAGGAAAAGGAGAAGGCACACTCCTTTTTAAAATGTCATAACTTGGAAATTGTACATTTCTTTTTCTCATATCTAATTAGCTAAACTTCAAGGGATTTAGTACAAGAGAAGGAGAGAATATATATGGCGGGCTGCCTAGAAATCACTACTGCAGGGATCAGGTTGTATTGCTTGTATCTCTCTCTATGTGTGACGCAGGGCTTGATATATAGCTTGTGCTCAGTAAGAGCTCATCAACTGAATGAATAAACCCTGAAATGTAAGAAAGTCATGTGGAACTGTTGACTTCGTGAAGGTTTTATGAAGATGTAGATTCTTTTGCTGGATTCTGAAGACTGCGATTTGGGTGGATGGAGAGGGCACACAGGTAATTCATGCAAGAGTTTCCTATGAGAAAAGCGGGGTAGGTGTGTGTTATATGAGAGCGTCTGTGAGAAGAACCCAGCCGAATTCCATCAATTGCCTGGAATGGCTTAAGGTACTAGCAAGATACTCTCCTTGACCTAACTGTAGTCAGGCTCCTCTGAACCCCCTTCTCAACCTTTGGGCATCTAGGTCTCTCTTAGCATTAGACAGTTTCAGCAAGAATCCAGCTAAATCAGTTTAGAGAGGATCCTCCCAACCTCAGTATCTGATCATGCTTGGTATCTGATCAAATTCCTCATCTTCCTTCACTTCCCCAATGATATCTAATCATCCTGCCCTGTCTTTAGCAAGAATCCTATTAAGTCTGTTTAATAAGAATCTTCCCCACACCCACCCATGGTGTTTCCTATTAGTAACTTTCCATTGACCATCTCTGTCCCCCTTTCTAAATCTGCTCATTGATTATAAATCTGTTGTCCTTTATTGTATTCAGAATTGAGCCCAGTTCCATAATGAAGGCTCTTTCCCCTATTGTAGAAGATATTCAATAAAATCTGGAATTTTGTTCCCACTTTCACTACTGTCCAGCTCTGGTTCCCTTTGAGGGGACTTGGGCACTGTCAAGCCTGGAAGGATCTTTAAAGCTAGACAGTAAAACTTTGACTTAACTTGCTAGATAAAATAGTGAGCTGTTATAGATTATTAATCAAAGGGATGATTGAACTCAAATCATCTCTTAAACTGACACCAGAAGCAATGTATAAAATGGACTGGAATAGAGGAACATCAGATTTAGCTAGAACAGAGACTTTTTCTTGGCATTCAAATATAAGCAGATGAAAACTTGAATGAAGTGGGGATAAAGGGACTAGCAAAGCATCTTAAGAGGAAAAAATGATTTTTTTCACATTAGATATTAAATCTGGATAAAAATAAGTAGTTGAAAGTGATATACAACTGTCTAGCCTTGGAGCTTTTTGTGATGACAGTGCTGATTCTAGAAAAGGGAAAGTTGGAACAAAAATACAGATGCCTTTGGGAGAAGATAACGGACTTATTGAAACTGGGGTAAGAATTAAACATCTAATTTGAAGTGTCTGAACTCTAAGTGGAAATGTGAAATAAAAGGCACAGAACAGAGGTCTTGACATTTGGCTTGCATATGTAGATATCGAGTTCTACAAAGGGGGCTTGGGAACAGTTATTATCCCAAGCAGCACAGTCTTTGTACAAGACACAAGTTCATGGTAGAGTTCGAAATCCCCTGGTCACATAGCAGGTACCTAGACTTCCTGCCGTCTGACATCCAGCTGAAGTTAGCCGAGGCACAGTTCTATGTGAGGCCCTCCTACTGAACGACAAATCACTTCAGTTGCTGAGGTAACTGGATTTACTCTTGCTGTGCTTCTAAACTAGTGTTGAAACTCCTGACAGAACACATGACTCTCTGTAGGCTCTGCGTGAGTTTTTGTAGTGAATCTAATGGGACTTTTATGTCAGCTACCCCAGACTTCACTGGTTTGTTTTAAAAATAAGATGCTAATCAGGATTCCATAATCTGTTTCAATAGGCCTGCCTGAATATATCTTGTAGGACTTATATTTTATAATCTTTTTAGGTGCAAAATTGTAATACTGGACTCATTGCTTAAGATGCAGCCAGAATAATCCTTTTAAGAATCTAACTGTAATTCCTCTGCTCAGACACACCCTAAGTTTAATGTACATTTTTCTCAAGATGCAACAAGTTCTCACTGACTATAAGACTCTGAATTACCTGGTCCCAGCTCCCTCTCTGACTGCACCTTCTACCTCAAACCTTGATACTGGCCATTGCCTTCTTGTGAAATGTTCGTCCAGGTACGCCAATGGCTTCCTTTCTCCAGCAGGCTGTCAGGTCTCAGTGAGGTCTTCCCTCATAACTATAAAAACAGCAGCCCCACCAGCCCTAGCACTCTTTGCTCCCTCAACCTGTTGCCTTCATCTTTATAGGACTGATTACGAGCTGACATGCTTTGTGTTTATTTGCACATTGTCTCACACTCTCCTCCGGAGAGAAGTAAGCATTATAGGGTACAGATTTTGACTGCAATACAAACTGGATTCCAGTGGTGGGGGGAAATACCCAGCAACTGGTACATAGTAAATATCAATATATGTTTCATAAATGAATAAATATGACGAAACTAGTGTTGAGGCAAAATGCAATACTTTGGCCAGATGCTAGTCTACTTCTCTTGTTACACAAATCACTGCATCAAGCTTAAGTTCACAAGTGAGCACTATCCTTAAACCTTATGTGACAACCAGCCAGAGTGTTACCTTTCTCCTCTGATCCACTATCTCTAATTCTAACATTTTTTAAATGTAATTTACAGCTGTGTGGACTTGGGCTTCTTACTTGCTATGTGCCTGAGTTTTGTCTGAAAAGTAGATAATACTCTCTTTCTCTCATGGTGTGTGATAAATGAAGATAAATGAGATAACTCAGGCATGGTGTCTTCCACGTGCTCTGGATGATTCTTCAGTAAAAATTGCCTATTATTTTCAACTAAGTTGCAGTTCTTGGGGAGCAGTCATCATGGGTGTGGATGTGGAGAAAGGGAAGACGATCTCTTTTACTCAGTGACAGCATTGCTGAAGTTGACGCATAGGATGAATTTCTGACTGTTCATGTGGAAATGGATACTGAAAATGTTTTTTAGTACTGATAGTTGTGTAGCCTCCAGTAACTTCAGCAGTGTGGGGATATTCCACATACATAGGAACCAGAGAATTTATTTCAGTCTTGAAAATATTCCGAGCCCAAGAACTGGTTATGGATGATTTAGTTTGCTCTATCCCGTCTGAGAGAAGAATGATATGTTAACTTTTAGGCTTAAAAAGAGATTCTAATGTAACTTTATATGATTCCCAAGTTGAGAACTGTCAAAATTGAACCTCAACCTTAGCTATAATCATCACCAAGCATTACCTTTTAAACCCTGCCATAGATATGGGGCTGTTCAGGATGCAATAAGACACCATATGTCTCTGGAGTTAGTTAGAAAAATGAGTTAGAAAATGGAGGGTTGCCCCTGACTTGGAGGACAGAGATAAAAAACCAGAGCAGGCAATATAGGACCTCTTGAGGAAGACTGAAGACATGCCACACAAAATCCAGAAATGCTTTCTGCTTCCCATCTGATATAAAACTTTTGGCATCAAAGTCTGACAAGATTTTATTGGCCCAAGCCTCTATAACCTTGTCTTTACAAGATACCTCACTGTTACATAATCCTTATGCTAGGCACTGGCTATAGAGGAAGACCTAGCTGTCAATGGGAACAACTGAATCCAATCACCCCATCCCATAGTGTGGATTAATTGATGTAAGACAATTAATGCCCAGCCTCTTACTCTTAGGCAAAAACAAAACAAAACAAAACAAAAAACCCAAAGTAAAAAACTCTTAGCAAAAACATCCTAGTGACCCTAACTCCCCACCATTGGTCCAAAGGTAGTACATTTTCAGAGTCCGGGTGTATGGATTAGATGACTGTACTTCCTCTTATTCATGATACGACTGTGGCAGTGACCCCAACTAAATGACTGAATAGAGGAGGGCTGCAAGGTTTACTTGGTCTCAAAGTCACACCCAAGGAAACAGAATATATTCAATAGCACTGACAAGGCTCTCACAGTGCAACCCTGCTCTTTCAGAGTCAGGAGCCACTTGTCATAGACCCTTCTCTCCATACTTGGCTACCCCAAAGAAGTAAATACTACAATCTTTTTGGTACATTGAAATGCATCACTAACAGCTAGCACATAGTTTTGTAGGTGAGTACGAGGTTAACTTTACTCTTTCTGTGCGTAAACGCTCTCACTTCATCATTTCTCGAGTTTAGGTAATAACAAGCAAAAAAAAAAAAAACCCACTAAAGAATTATCTGGTACAAGATTGAAGCTAATCAAATAAACATGGCTCCTAGTGTCTTGAAAGTTGTGTCTAAATAGAAAATATTGACAAAGGAAAGCCTATTGCAAGACCTAATGCTTTCTCTTTGTTCACTTTAGCATGACATTACTGAGCATTTAATTTGAGGCAGGCACTGTGCAGATGCCGGCAAGAAACTGACTACGTGGAAAAACAGATGTGCTCACAGAGAAGCACAGAACAAAACAGAAGGTAACAAGGTCCATATTGGGATAATCAGCAATGCGAAAGGGGAAAGCAAAGAAACGAAAAATGGATGTTCACGGCATCCATCCCCTCTTTTAGTTCCATTCACCACGCTGGTAATTACTTATCCAGTGTTTGTCTCTCCTCTAAAATATGAATTCCAGAAGGGCAGGAATGTGTGCATGTTTTCACTGTTGGGTTGCCAGCCAGCATCTAGTTTTAGGGACAGATTTCACAAAGGCCTATAGCCTGGGCCTTACAGAGAAATACAGACATTACAAGCTGCCCCAAGATCCTCTTGGTAGCCCTTCCCAGTAAGTACCCAGGGAACTGTTGGGCTGGTTGACAGGTACTTTTGCCTGATAGGCAGATAGGCACATAGCCAGAGTCCATAGAGCAGTTGGGAGGGGCAAAGAAAGTCTGAAGAAATCCCATGGGAATGGCAAATGGAGCTCCTCAAATCACCTGATGAAATTCTCACCCCATTTAGGCAGTAGAGATGGAAATGAGGTACCCTCCTGGGAATTGGAGGCTAGGACTGTTTGCCCCTCCTTTAAAGCTGATCCCACTCAGCCTCCTGGTTTGCGCAGCTGTGTTCCTACTGTCAAGTTCATGAATACTTTACTGAAAAAAAAAAACCAAAAAACTTGTATTCTTTCCTCTGATTATTAATATTTTCCCTTAGGGTCAGTCCCCACTTACTAACACTAATTGGGACACATTTAAGTGTTTAGTAGGCACTTTTTGGATGCATGAATATAAGATGAATAAATTTCCTGATTAGCAGCATCTTTTGTGGACATATTAAAAACTTAGAGAATTCAAAAATGCAATGAAGAGCATTAAAATATACTTTAACCCCTATAAGCAAATCAAACTTAGGTAGCATGTAATTGATGCCATTCTAGATGCTTTTCTGTGTATACATATGAATGTGTATGAAATGTAAAGAAGCAATATTTTAGAAGCACATGGAAGATGCTCCTACTTTTCAAAATATTCTAAGAAATATATGATATTTGAAAAGAAAGATTGGATCTTGGTTAGATGTAATAGTTTGCCTTACGATAATCAAAATGTCTATGATATTTATTTCTGACTATTTGATTTGTCAAAGGTTGACAAAGGTGTATGAAATTACCATGCGATGATAGTAACTCCTAGTTTTTCCCAGTATTCCTAACAACTTTCTGATATCTAAAGTAAAAAGTTGATGGTCGTTCACCTTAATTTTTGATTGTGACTTATATCAAAACTATATGATGCAACTTGCATAATAATACTTGAAACTGTTGGAAATCAGTATTTCCATCCCTACTACATTTCTGTTTGACTTTGGTGAATATTTGTTCCTTTTTAATTTTAAGTTTACTGTGAAGTTTAGAAACATCTCAAACTGTTATTTTTCTTACATCTTATTTCCTCATCTGTAAAATGGGTACAAAAGTCATACTGCCTGAGAGGCTTCTGCAGAGACTAAATGAATCAAAACTTGTAAAGTACTTGTAACAGGTTTGGCAGTGAATAAATGCTAGTCATGTTATCTTAGAAGTGGTATTTGTGTGTTTCTTATATTTTACCTTAATCTGTGAATCCTTGTCTTTTAGTACATAATTTTAGTAGATTACTTCCTTTATTATTATGCTTGATTTGGTTGGCTTCATGTATTTAATTTTGCTTAATACTTTAAAATAAATATTAAAAAAATACCTCATTTTCTTTCTTCAACTCAATGAACCATGCTGATTAACATTTGTTTTACAGAGATCTGTAAAATTTTCATCTCATTATAAACTTTTGGTTTAAACAAATGCTTATTTTTATGTGTTTGAAAATATATTTTCAAGCTATTTCTCTGATAATCAAAGAGCAAAATAAAAACATTTTTTTCTCTGCCTTCTGTATCAAAAAGAATTTAGCATACTTTGCCTGTTCACTGCCTTCTATCATCTACTTATGTTAATATAATATATTCTTCTGGATATTAATTGTTGCTATCAATGATAGCTTTTATGTTGTCTCTCCTTCTCCAATAATGATGTTTGATGTCTACTTTCCTTAGCACTATTTACAATGATAGGATACAATGTTATCTCTTACCAATTTCTGTGGTAACTGCCATTTGTTTTATAAAATATCTTCCCTGCTATTAAACCCTTTCTTTTGATTCATCTCAGAGTTAGCTAGAGAATGTCTTCAGCTATTTTTCCCATGTGTAGCCACGTGGGTGGCTTCTTTTTTCTAAGACTTCACATTATTTTAGAATTTCTTTCTTTTGCCTTTATACATCAACAAAAACTTGCAGGGTCTAAAAATTTATGGATCACAAACTTTTCCCTCATCACAGTTTTGTGAATGTTTCTCTGGTACATTCTGGAATTTCGTGTTATAGGAAAGTCTGAGGACAGCCCAATTTTGTCTCTTTATATACCCTTCTGTTTCTTTTCTTTTTTTGTGTTTTAGAGTGCAGGATTTTTTCCCCTTTATTATTATAATTAAAATCTTTCCACGTGACTTGCCTAGATAGCATATTCTTTTTGTGTCTTGCCTCAAATGCTCTGATGTTCTTCTTATTGACTATTTGAGGACATGTTTTATGTGCTAAAAATTTTTCTTTAACTATGTAATTGTTTCTTCCTACGTTCAGTTGTACCTGGTTCCTTCTGGGGGGCTGTGTCTAGGCCTGGGGTGGTTTCTCTTTGTTTTTTTCTCCATATCTGTCAACATCTCTTCCACGATTTCATCCTCAGTAGCCCCCGCTTCCAACCCCACTAACAAACAATCTAACCCCACTGATTCTATTCTCTAGCGTACAACATTTTCCCATTAAACTTTTCAATGGAGATTTTTATTTTATTATTTTAATTTTTTAAACTTTACACTTTGATTATTTAATTCTTGCTCCTTGTTATCATCTTGTCCTTGTGGCTCACCCAATTATGTTACGATATCATGCTTCCTTTTATATCATTGTGTTGTCTCGAAGCCCTACAACTTACGCTATTTCATGGAAACCTTGGATTATTGCCTTCCACTGATGGTGCTGTAATAGCTTTCTATGGCTTGGCCTGCACATGATTCTCTCTCTTTTTTAGGAATTTTGCAGACTCATTCTTTTTGGGAGCCAAGTCCTTACATCCATGATGTCCCTTCTCTCATTGTGGTGCAAAGTTTTAAGCTTGTACTTCCCCCTCTCTGACCTTCAGCACTCTGGCTCCATCCCTTATGTTCCACTTATTTCCAAAAGTCTGTGATGGATCTGTTAACAGAAAAAAAGCCAAACTGTGTAAAATCATTGAAAGAGGTTTATTCTGAGCCAAATTGGAGGACCACAGGCTAGAGCCATACCCAAAAAGCCTTGAGCAAGTAGACTCGCTGTAGTGGGTTACAGTTTGGTTTTATACATTTCAGGGAGACAGGAATTA
Source organism: Lepilemur ruficaudatus (assembly GCA_963574885.1). Lineage (NCBI taxonomy): Eukaryota > Metazoa > Chordata > Mammalia > Primates > Lepilemuridae > Lepilemur > Lepilemur ruficaudatus. Next base: position 12,808 of record CAUYRT010034135.1, read on the forward strand.
GACATAAAGTCATAAATCAATACTTGGAAGGCATACATTGGCTTTGCCCCAAAATGTGGGACATTTCGGGGGTGACAGGTAACAGGTTATAGGTGGGTTTAAAGACTCTTTGATTTGTAATTGGTTAAAGAAATGAAGCTTTGTCTAAAATTTGGAATGTTTTAAGTTTAGATAAGGAAGTCTGTTAATCAGAGACAGGCCACCAGACATAGACCCAGACTCAGTGATTTGTTATGCAAATTGAGGAGCTACAGGTTTGTCTTGCGCAGCCTTAGACCTGTTAATGAGTTTCAAAGGAATCGACAAGAAGGGAGAGGGACACGATGAGGCCTGTCTCACCTCCCTTCTCATGGCCAGCAACTCAGCTTTGGGGTATCCCATTGGCCAAGAGGGGGTCCATTCAGTCAGCTGGTTGTGGGGAGTCTTAAGATTTTATTTTAGTTCACTGTCTCATTGACGGTAAAACATCATCCTGGTATTTATTTTATGCTTTTCTTGAAGAGTTAAATAAACAAACCAGGCTGCATTCTCTCCCCAGCTCAGAATTCTGCTGAATTTTCTCTGTCTTATTAAGTGAGCTAAAAGCCAATGAATGAATGAGCAATAAAGTGAATTTTTACTTTCTTTCAGGTGGACAAGGCAACTCTAGCTTATAAAGATTTATCATAAACTAGCCTGTGATAGATTTTCTTAACCTGGGGCCATTTGTCTTAAACTTTTATGAAAATACTGCTCAGATGCTGAGGGTAGCTTGTCAGTCAAAATGAGTTTTGGGTATTGTTTTGAACGTTTATGTTTGCGTGTATCCAAATGTCAGGGTTATCTGTAGGCTTTTCAGTGGGAAGTTGGAAAGACTACAGTGGAGGCCACCAGCAAAGTACATTTTTGAAGAAAAATCAATTCTATTGGGGACGGTGGTCGTGGAGGTAATCAGAGAGTGGGACAGTTTCATGAGTGTGGTAGTATTTTAATTTAAAAGACTTGCGTGATTTATAAAATTAAGAGTCCAAGAAGCAGAAAAGGCATTTCAGACCATATGTGATTATCTGAGTCCTGATTAAGTACATGAAAAGACAGGGTAGAAGAAAAATCCCGAGAGATAACTGGAGACATTTGAGGTTTTATAAATCTATGTAATCATAATCATATTGTAAGCTAGAATTTGCTAAAACAGGATGGGGTCTGAAATGTTTAAACATGCAACCATTTTCTATTTTAATGTGTGTGTATGAAGACTAAATACAGCAGTTTCAAGCTTATCTATATTAGGAGTATACTACAGAGCAATTTGTGGTTTGAGTACCCTCTTAAATAAGGACAAAGTCTTCTTTGTTTATGTGGTTTGGTCAAGGGAAACTTTGTAATTAGATGTATAAGCTATGCCCATATCAGCAATTTGAAGAACTCTGATGATTTTATTTGACTCTTAAAGATGTAGAAGCACTCTTTCAATTCTCCTTATTGTCCATTTCTGTTACATTATTCTATTGATGATCACTTGCTTCCAGGAGTTTGCAAATGATTGCTTTATTTAAAACTGAACCTAATGCATTCTGGTGGCACCAAAATGTTCACTCATTAAAACTGGTGACATTAAGTCATATTGCTTTCATTGCAATGGTTGCTAAGAAAATCATCAGCTTAAGCAATAGTAACTGTATTTCAATAGACAAATTAATCTTTTCTTGAAAGCCTCATCTAATCTCCCTTGTTCTACAGGAAGTTTTCTGCCTTGTAGGCATTTGTGATCTTTTGGCAGTAAAGAAGAAATATGATCTTTATAAGTAGAACTTTAAATGATTTTTTAAAGTAGGAATGCATAAATGTTCTAAAAATAAGATTGACTCTACTTGAATGCAAGTTTCAAAAGGAATGGATTTATAAAGTATTTATTTCTGCTAGAAATGCCATTTGGCAGAAAAAGCACTTTCTTATAGCAAGCAGAGAATAGGATTGAGGCAACCATAGCAAAACTTTAATTTATGAAAAATACCGTTTGTATTTTTTCAGACTTCTGACCTTGAACAAAAACCCATTTATCCAGATTTTCCTATCTATAAAATGTGTTCATTTTTTCTATCTTATTTGGAAGGTCATTATGAAGATTGATGATGACTTTTCAGGGATAAGTTCTGTGTAACTTCTTTTAACAGAGTGTATTAATATTTTACTCTTCAATGAAATTAATGCAAACTGATGCAGCCCAGCCAGTTATATTGCCAGCTGTTGCCTCTCACCAGACAGGGAAGTTCAGAGGGAAAATTTTTTTGGGTGTGCCTTCCCAGTGTGCAACAATTTCCTGAGTGCACAGAACAAGTCACTCTGTTCCTAATTATTCTAGGCAACATTGTCTGTTTGCTCTTCTTGTTTCCTGGTAATCCACAGCCGAAGGAACATATTTGAAGTTGTGCCCCAGTGTGCATGGGACACTTCCCTCTGTACCACACAAACCCAAGTGGCAGATGCTTCTCTGTAGCAACTTCTCCCCAACTCATAATTTCCAGAAAGAAAGCATCAGTACTGTCCCCACAGACCAGTTGTATTTTAGAATTTTATGTCCCGTCTTGACATTTCATGTGAAGTAAAGCTTTAGGGAGCCACTCAACATGAACTATGATATAATGAGATGCCTCAGAGTCATGTTAAAAGATGGAAAATATTATCACTTTGGAAGTCTGAAATTTGGACTGGTGTATAGACACTGAAATGCAGAAGGGCACCAGAAAGATGTGAACCTTGTGCATGTGGACCTTATATCCAAATGAAAAGACAATAAATGAGAAAAATGTTGAGTAAGGTTGGGTCTAGGTTTTGTAGGCAGACACCAATGTACATATAATTTTGGGCCCCTCACTGTAAAAAAATCCAAAATTAAGTATGAAAATGAATCCTTATTTTGAAAGAGAAAAAATACAATAAAATTGGAAAATTTTAAAGACAAGCACCACAAATGTAACAAAACCCAGAAAAATATACTCCTTTAAAAAAATAACTCGCAACACAGTCCTAACTGTCCTTCCCCAGCCCCCCGCCAATTCTTTGCTGCATACTCTCTTCCTCCTTCTTTATATGACAAAAATTTTGGAAAATAATCATGCTGAAAATTAATAGATAACTCAGGTCCCCTTAAGAATGATTATCATGCTTTTGGTGTGTTTAAGTATTGAGATGCATAAATATGTAAATTATCGCTTAGAGCATCAAATCATTTATATTACTGTTTTAGGCTTGTGCTCTACAATCAGTTTCTGATAAATTATGTTTTGCAGGATTCTTATCATTTGAAATTCACCTCTAATAATGAGGGTTACCAATCAGTAAACCCAGAGTTGATGAACGCTATACACGATATGTCAGAAAGAGCTGCTTTTTTTGGAGGCAAAGCAGTTTTAACTCTGATTTTGGGAATCTGAAGAAGGAAGAAAGAAATCTCAAGAGAAATTGCAACAACAGGAACAATAACAACAATAACAGAACATGAGAAGGGAAATGGAGAAGGAGGAATTGTGAGGAAGGAGAGTGAGTCAGGTTTTTTTAGGCTGTGCTGAGCACTTAATGTACACATCTCATAAAATAAGGCCTTGAGATAAATTGTACTTTCTTGATTTTATAGATTAGGAAAATGAGGCTCAGAAATGTTAACTGACTTGCTTAGTCTCACACAGTTAGTCAAACTGGAGCCAGCATTTAAGTCCATGTTTGCCTGATTCAGATTATTCATTCAATAAACATTTGTTACAAGAAGGTTGTATATGCTGTTTTCTTAGCACTGGGGGTGTAAGAGTAAGTAAAATATATTTACACTTTCAAATCAGTTGCTGTTTCCCATGGGCAGTATTTAAAGAATGAGTAGTTTTTTTACCAACTGCAAAAAGGAGAAAAGAAATTGTAGGTAGTAAGATATGGGTTAGCAAAGACGAAACAATTTCTGATAGGAAGAAGTACCAACAATGATTTTCTCAAACACTGAGGTTGCTGTTAGTGTTGGTATTAGTACTCCAGCCTGCCAAGGTCTAATGAGCGGTGGGGTGCAAATCTGTTACGTCATGGATTTTAGCTTTCTGACCTTTCTTTTTGTTATTTTTTATCTTGGGGTATCATTATGTAAAAAGAAAGGAAACATTAATAAACATCCAAACTGTATTCCAGAGCCTAAGGGTTTCCATAGTATATTAGTCAAATCAGATTGGATGGGTATTGATGGATGGCGTTATTAATTCAGATTAATTGTTGCCACTTATCTGGTGTGTAGACACTGGTATAGTTTCCTAAAAGGCAGGAAGTACTTAGTAGAATGTCATGCTCCCTGCTCATGCTTTCAGCTAATTTAATGATGGTGATGAAGATGAAAGTGAATGCTGCAATAATGCACATTTAACAATATTTGTTCCATTATTGTAGGCCTTGATTATCTGAAATGTGAGCACAGTAATAGATGTCATTTTGATTTGCACTCTAGGACAAGTAAAATAGTTGCATGTCAACCAGGATGAGATATATATAATGTGTTAAACCAATCTTGTCATTTAATATCTGATGAATTACAACTGATCACTCTTCCTGAAATATATCAGTTTCTTCTGGTAGCACACTAGGTACCGTAGTTATAGTGGGTGCAAATTGCTGTCTGAATGTATGCTCAATTTAACAACTGTCTGTTAAAGTTATCAACACATTCTAACATCCATTATACAAAAGAGCCCCTTCATGCATTGAGGCAGAAATGATTATCAAAATGATGCCGGAAAGGGAAATACCCTTTGGTGCACCTTATAAAACCAGCACATGCAATAGTTTGGAAAGCAGGCATTTTTATAGCATGGGAATATATAGTATAAATTTGATGTGGCAGTAAAATTTTTAAAAAACGGAAAGAGCAAAGAACAATCTTTCCATATTGCACACATGCTAATCCCTCCTCCCAGAAACCATAAAACGCATAAAACAACCAGCAGGTGTTTTGAAACTTAAATTAATTGCCAGCACATTATTATTAATTTCAGAAATGCTGAAAAGGGACAATAAAAAGTATGTGTTAATACAATAGTACATGGGATATTTGAAAACAAACATAAAACATAAATGGGTTCAATCGAATCTATTTTGTTCACAAAATGGTAATTGCTAGCATATTTATTATGTGACTAGAATATTGAACTATTAGGTCATAGGTTATTTAGGAAGTTAGAAGGGGTGTGGATTGGGGGCAACTATGGAGGGAAACCAACTCAAGTATTCCATAGAAAAAAACGTGGTAGCACATTAGAATGAAAATATAAATGAAGTAGAATGTATGCTATGCTTTATAGATACTCTATAGGCACATGCTAAATAAATAAAGTAAAACGTACAACTTTTAATTTATTCAGCTCTTTTGAATTAAATTAGACATAATTCAGTAAATGATCATTAAGCACCTATATGTACCTGGTACCATGTAGATGCTGTGGGAAATATACAATGACTTTTGATTCTTCTTTCAAACATGCACATAATAATTTTTTTCATTTTTCCTCTATGCCCTAAGTTTATGAGCACTTATAGGGAGCTACATAGAATGGAGTTAAGAGCTTGGATTTGGGAGCCATACAAACCTAAGTTCAAACCTGGTCTGCTACTTGCTCATTGTGTAACAGTGGGAAATGTATTTACCTTTTCTGTGCCTCACTTGTTCTGTCTATAAAATGGGAATAAGTACATCTACTGCATAGGATTGTCTGAATTAAATAGGATTTTGTCTTAGCCCAGGAACCAGCTGGACCTCTGAGGATACAAATCAACTTAGCAAAACAGAGGGAAAGAATTCAGAATTTTGGGGGAAATGTGGGAAGGAGGGGTTCATCATGAGTACTGATGGAAAAATAGAGCAAGTGCGATAGAAAAAAAGCATGAGCTATAAGAATTGTAAGCTCTTCCTCTGGCCCACAAAATCTTGAGTAAATTCCATATGAATTCTTCAAGTCTTTATTATGAGTGTTCTTGCTCTCTCTTCCCTACCCTACCTCTGGGGTGTGTGTGTGTGTGTGTTGTGACTAAGGTTTGCATCAGGACAAACAAGCAATACATAACAGCAAAACAACGTGGAAGCATGGAGAAGCATGAGGAAACGAAAGGTTTGAGAACCTGCTAAAAACTTGGTTGGCCTAGAATTCTTCAGGTGATGGAAGTAGAAGTCTAAGGCAATTGACTTAATCAATGACTGTCAAAGTTATGTCTGCTGATACCTGGACTATGTTTAATTTCTTTTTTTTTCATTTTTGTCAACTTTTATTTTGACCTAATTATAGGTTTATAGGAAGTTGGAAAGACAATAGAGAGTGATCTCATGTACACTTTGCTCACTTTTCCACAAGGTTACATCTTACATAACTATACTATAGTACAATATCAAAACCAGAAAACTGACATTGGTATGTGTCTGTATAGTTCCATGCCAATTTGTGTAGCTCCATGCAAATCTACAATTTAGCACATGTTGATTCATGCAACCACACAATAATTAAAATACAAAATTATTCCATCACATATTACCTCTTCATAGTCACACTCGTCTCTCTCCCCTGCTATATTACTCATCTCTGGCAACTTCTAGTTTGCTCTTCAACTCAATAATTTTGTCATTTCCAGAACATTATATAAATAGACCCATATAGTATGTGACCTTTTTAGATAAACTTTCTTTCACTCAGCATTAATACCCTGAGGTACATCCAAGTTGGTGCGTTCCTCCCCATTTAGTTGCTGAATAGTGCTCCATAGTATGTCTGCACCACGGTTTCTTTAACCAGTTACCAGTTGTGGAACAGTTTGGCTGATTCCAGTTTTGACTATTACAAACAAATCTTCTATGGGCAATTGTGTACAGACTTTCATATAAATATGTTTTTATTTATCTGAGATAAATGGCCAGGAGCTCAATTATGTGTCATTTGCTAAGTGAATGTTTAGTTTTTTTAAAGAAACTGTCCATCTGTTTTCCATAATCTTAATGTGCATTAGCTGAGGACCAGTGATGTTTAACATCTTCTCGTGCTTATTTCCTATCCATAGATACTCTTTAGTAAGATGTCTCTTTATGACTTTCATCCATATTTAATTGGATTTTTGTTTTCTTTTAGCCATTGAGTTTTGATAGCTCTTTCTATATTCTAGCTATGAGTCCTTTGTCAAGATGTGTGGTTGGAAAGTGTTTTCTTTCAGTCGGTTGCTTGTCTTTTAATACTCATAACAGGGTCTTTTGCATAGAATTTTAGAAAGTTTTGATGAAGTCAATTAATCTAATATTTTCTTTTGTAGACAGTGTTTTAGGTGACATGTCAAAGAGCTCTTTTCTTCTATGTTATCTTCTGAGAGTGTCATAGTTTTTTTGTTTTATATTAAAATATACTTTTAGATAAATTTCACATAATGTATGTGGCTTAGTTTGAGGTTCACTTTTTTCTCACTATGGATATCAATTTCTCCAAAACCATTTCTTGAAAAGACTATTCTTTCTCTATTGAATTACTTTTATAACTGTGCTAAAAATTAGTTGGACATATTAGTATGGGACTGTTTCTGAGTTCTATTTTATTCCAGTGATCTATGTGCCTATCCCCCTAACAAGTCAAAAAGTCTAGTTTACTGTACCTATATAATAAGTCTTAAAATTTAGTAGTGATTTTTTCCCCACTTTCATTTTCTAAATTGTTTTAGCTTTTGTGTTCCTTTGCCTTTCCATATAAAGTTTAGAATAATCTTGTCTATATCTACAGAAAAAATCTTGCTTGGAATTTGGTAGGAATTGTGTTACAATTATAGCTTATGTAACAATTTGGGGAGACCTGATATCCTCACTGTGTTGATCCTGTCAAGCCATGAATGCAATATGTCTCTTCATTTACGTAGATCTTTATGATTTTTTCTCAGTACTTTTTAGTTTTTAGCATATGTGACCTGTAAACTATTTCTCAAGTATGTTTCTCAGTAACATTTGGCATATTGTATCACAGTTTGCATTGAAATGATTGTGTAGGTTTCTTCCTTTACACATGAACTTCCAAAGGATAAATCAATCTTTCTATCCAACTGCTCCTCCATTCCCAATAACTACCACATCTCCTCTTTCATCTCATGCCTAATTATAGAAAACATAAAAAGCTTTGAGGGAATAGAACAGAGGACAAATTGTGATACATATTAAGATCTTAACTTAACTTTTATATTTTTTGTGATTTACTAAAAGCTTAGGAAAAAAAGAGGTATTTTACAGTGTTTATTTCCTTGAATGATTGTTCTAAAGCTTATATTTTATGATGAAATACATAGAGTATTTTTAGTTTGCTTCAAGGTGATTTTCTTTTATTGAAATATGGTTTCTATAGAAACTGTACAAGTATACTGACCCCCAACAATAGACTTGAAAACATTTCTTGGAGTGAAAAAATTTTTACTTTCCTTAATCACTACATCATGGCAGTAAATTTCAGTATTTTAAATCAAATATAATATTATACTAACACTGTGGGATATACTTTTAAGGACAAATATTTTCATTTACTCCCCAAAGTAACTGTCATTTCCTATGTTAGAGGTAGATTTGTAAGGCTACCTTTGGATTAGTTTGCAATTGCATATAACATCCTCATTTTAAACCCAAAATCCAATGTCAGTATTAATGCTCAGCTTAGAATTCTGGGCTTCATAACCTTATTAGGAGACTATTTAGGGACTATGACTAGTAAATAGGATTCAGAAAACTGTTTCTTCTTTTATTTGTCTCATTTATTAACATAAATCTTTTACACATTCCTTGTTAGTTTTATCTCTTTGTTGTTCTAAATTTAATATCAGATGCTAATTGGCAGTAAGCTTATTTGGGGAAAAGTCAATGTTTATAAAGAATCAGGAGCTTATCCCATACTTAAGGTAAATAAATATGAGCATTTTTTATTGACTGTTTAAACCTTTAAAGACAAAGCTACAATAACATGCAACTCCTTCCTTCAAGAGTTGGAAACTATTTTCCACCCATTGAATATGAATTTGACCATATGACTTGCTCTAACAAGTACAACATTAGCAAATATGGTTACGGCTTTTGTGAAATCATAGGAAACCTATGGAATTTTGAAGATAGTAGTAATAATCAAAGCACTACTTTTACTAAAGATTAGCCGTTAGTTCAAATTAGAAAACATGTCTGTGCACCTAACTTTTAGAAGTAGGAAGCAAGCTGAACAAGCACTTAGGTAATTCTTTTCTAAAAGGAAGAATGACTCAGAGGGCAGAGTCAGGAACCATGGGAAGCAATAGACTTGGGAATTATTTGCAGGGAGTAGAGTCCATCTCTAATCAAGGGAACTTTTGTGTTTCCATGAAATGTGACCTGACATCGTGAGCCTGGCTAAATTTCAGGATTGCTTTGGACCAATACTTCTATTCTTTCTTAGAATGGAAGCATCTAATATTATGTCCGTGTTTGGGGAAGATAACTTATCTTTTTAGTTTACACGCCACTGAATCAATGGGAGATGAATCATAGGAGATACATCTATCTTAGATCAAACACAGACCATGAGATACTAGATTTTGAGACTGGTGGCTAAAATTTATTGGGATTTTTTTTTGAGTCTGAAGAGAATGAGTTATTTTGCAAGTAGAAGGAATGTAAATAATTGTACCCATAAGGTACTCTGTGAGAAAGTAAAAAATAAAATGGCTGTGGCATTTTTCATCTTCCCTATGAAGAGGTAAAATATATTTCTCCATTTCTTGTGATTTATATTAACCAATGGTATGTTAGCAAGCATTATGCAAACAGAAGCCTAAAAGCATTTGGACATTGGGGTTTTCCTTGTCTTAATGTGTTTTGAACACATCACCATAAGAGAAAGTCTCTGATCAGTCTGTAGGCTGATGACAGTTATATAATCCAGTTATCCATATTTCTCAAAAAAACCTCCAAGCACATGAGAGTGAGGGATCAAAAAATCAAGTCAAAAAAATTCACATCTGTTGAAACTTATTGGGCAGTTGAAAACTGCCTGCAAATGCATGAGTGAGCCCAACTGACAACAGAGATGAGACATCCCACTTGAGCCCTGACCAAATTGCTGACCCAAAGAATCATGAAAAAAATAAACAGCTATTGTTTTAAGCTGTAATATTTTGAGGGTTTTTTTAATGTGGCAATAGATAACTGATAAATTTTGCCAATGCAAATACATTTACTTACTCAACAAATGTTTGTTATGTACCTATTATGTGCTATTTTCTACATTTAACATAGAAACATTTTAATCCAAAAAATTACTAAATTTGATCTTAAAATTTAAAATATTATCATATGAATCTATAAGACCTATCTTTAAGTAAATGGTTTATACATTTTAAGTGAACTGACCATATAGCTGGCAATTGATTTAAAAAAGAATTCTCTACTTAATATCCATACCTCCTTCTTCCAGTAAGAACACATTAATTTTCACTGGCAAATAACTCAATTGCCCAGTGTCATTACATGTGTTTTGTTAGAGCTGATTTTGTCTCACTTAATCAGAGTATTATACTCCCTGTCCAAAATGTGATTTAGGGATGAGAACATGACCTCATTTAAATCAATTCCTGTTAGCCTTAGGAAGTTTTAATGGAAGTTTATTGAAAAAGAAGTTTGTCCCTTTTCAGGTAGCTGAGAGAATAGAATTGCTTTCTTCCTCCTTGCTACCAACTAAAGAGTTATTGACTTAGCATTGATTCAAAAGAGAATAATAAAATTGAAATAGAAAGAATGAAATGGAGTCCTGATGACAGTATTTGAGATCCTGAATCCACATTTGCTTGAAGCTTGGAATTTTTAGGTTTGTGAACCAACATATTCTTTGAAGTCAACTTAAGATGGATTTCCAAAATTTGCAACAGAAATACTTGTGCTAATAAAATAAACTGGCGTGAGAGTATGTGTCACATTCTATGTTTGACAGAACCTTTTTTCCAAAAGAATCTCCCCACCCTAATCTATTTTTAGTTCTCTGATTTGGTTTAATATATTAATAGGCCACTGAAAACTCCTTACAGATCTATTATTGTCTATACAGTATTCACATGGGCAGCCTCCACCTGATTTACTCCTAATCTTGTTGGCACAAGCTCTTAAATGATGACCACCACCTTCCTAATGCTTGAGATTTGAGAAAAATTAATATAATGGTAAAATCTATACACTTTCAGAATACTCACTTTTGATAAAATACATACAAAATGATAAAAATGTATGAATATCTGGACTGTTTATATAAAGAAGAACTGAATTTGTATTTTATTTAGCTAACTATATTTTAGGCTGTTTTTGTTATAACTGCTTAGCATTTACTATAACTAATCCATATGTTCCTAATCAAGCAATTTTTTAAATATAACATATTATTCTACCAGTTAGGTTTAATGTGGGAAACAGAAAACTATGTAGGTATATCAAGAAAAAAGAATTATGTACTTAGAAAATTGTTGAAAGGCTAGAGGAATGTGTCAGAGAGCGTCAGTGGTCCTGGACTTCTGCTTTCAGGGTTGTAGCACTGCAGCTGTGATACAGAGAACAGGAAAACATTTGTGGCTGTTGCTAGAATTACTGCATCCATTACAACTGCTTCAGTTACTAGATGAAGGAATATAGAATTGAGCAATGGAAAAACTCTTGTGTCTGTTGGACCTTAATTGAAGAAAGATTTTCCCTCAATTCTATCATCCAGAAATCCTACAAGTGCAACTCGTTAGTGGGACTCAATTGCATCTAAGATCTTAGCTATAATGTATTCTGGAAAATGTAGTTTTTGATTTCCAACCCTTATGATAGAGGAGAACAACATAAAAGAAGGTGCGAATTAATGACTTTAGTTAATGTATTTGAGTTTGAAGGCAGTCTGATGGAACCTCTTGTTCGGGGAGACTGGTCCATTTGTTCTACTCAGGCCTTCATCTGATTGGATGGTACCCACACATATTATGGAGGGCAATAGACTTACTCAAAGTTCATTGATTTAAATGTTACTCTCATCGAGAAACACCCTTCAAGATGACACATAAAGTTAGCCATCACACTTTCTAACCTTAGACATCAGGAAAGTGATGATTCTTCTTGTTGAAAGTAACTATTCAAAATATAGGGCTGTACAACCTCTATGAAAAGGAGTATGGAGATACCTCAAAGAACTAAAGTAGAATTGCCATTTGATCCAGCAATCCCACTACTGGGCATTTACCCAAAGAAAAAAAAGACATTCTATGAAAAAGACACCTGCACTTGGATGTTTATAGCAGCACAATTCACAATTGCCAAGATGTGGAAACAACCCAAGTGCCCATCAATACATGAGTGGATTAATAAAATGTGGTATATGTATACCATGGAGTTCTACTCAGCCACAAAAGATATGGTAAACTAATACCTCTTATATTAACCTGGATGGAACTTGAGCCCGTTGTTCTAAGTGAAGTATCATAAGAATGGAAAAACAAACACCACATGTACTCACCATTAAACTGGAACTAATTGATCGACACTAATGTGCACATGTGGAAATAAAATTCACCAGAAATAATCAGGAGGGAGGGATGGGTAAATTCACACCTAATGGGTACAATGCACACTATCTGGGGATGGGCACACTTATAACTTTGACCCAAATGGTACAAAAGCAATTTATGTAACCAACATGTTTGTACCCACATAATAGTCTGAAAAAAATATTTAAAAAAATACAAAAAATTCATTAGAGTAGCTAGGCACATGTTATCCAATGCATAGCCACTAGCTAAATGTAGCCATTTAAAAATTGTAACATGGGCAGCCTGAATTGAGATGTGATTTTTAACACTTGTATCACAAATATAATATTTCATGAATAATTTTTTGATTAAATGTAAAGACCCTACACTTTCAGTCTGGTCTTTGACCTAAGAACATTTAATCAGTTGAAAGCTTTACTAGATATTTTTGACTTTATAATCATTACTCTTATTGTTTGGAGTTAATAAGCAACTGTCTTTTCCAATCCTGAAAATTTCAGAATTAATGAACTTTATATTCCCCTTTTAATTCTGTTTGCAAGTTGGCCGATTCATTGCTGAACTTATATATTTTGCAATAACTTGTTAATAGTAGCCAGTGACATTCAATACACACTACTGATGTCCTATTTTCCAATCCTTCATACAAATCTACAAATACATTGTATATATAGTGGTTTTATGATGGCAATGTGTCCCCCCAAATTCATATATTTAAACACCATCACTAATGGGATAGAATTAAAAAGCAATGCCTTCAGGTGATTAAGTAATGAAAATGGAGCTTTCATGGGTGACATTAGGGCCCTTGTAAAAGAGCTTGAGGGAGTAGTCTTGCTCTCTTTTGCTTTTCTGTCATGTGAGGACACATTCATTCAAGGTACCATTGTCAAGAGACTGTGTCTATCACCAGACACCAAACCTGCTGGTAACCTGTTTTGGACTTCCTAGACTCCAGAATAGATTTCTACTCTTCATAAATTACCCAGTCTTGGGTATTATGTTATAGCAGCAGGAATGGACTTTGACAGACAAAAATTCATACAAAGATTGGGGTATTGCTATAACAAATACCTGAAAATGTGGAAGTAGCTTAGGTAACAGGGAAGGGCTAGAACAGTTTGGAAGTGCATGCTAGAAAAAGTCTAGATTGCCATAAATGGAGCATTACGGATGATTCTGGTGAGGGCTCAGGAGAAGAGAATAGCTGTAAAAAAAGCCTCAGCCATCTTAGAGATGATTTACATGGTTGTGATCAGAATGCTCATAGAAATACAGACAGTAAAGGCCGTTCTTATCAGGTCTTAGAAGGAACTAGGAAATATCCTATTGGAAACTGAAATAAAACTATTCTTGTTACAAAGTGACAAAGAACTTGGCTGAATTGTATGCATGTCCTAGTACTTTGCGAAAGGCAGAATTTGTGTCCTAGTGACGATGAACTAGGTAGGACATTGGTGGAAGAAATCTCTGAGCAAAGTGTTCAAGGTGCTACATGGCTTCTCTTGACTGCTTGTAGTAAAATGTGAGAAGAGGAAAACAAATTAAAGACGGAACTTTTATCAAAAGGGAAGCATTCTATAATAAAGACATCTGCACCCGAATGTTTATGGCAGCACAATTCACTATTGCTAGGTTGTGGAAACAACCCAAGTGCCCATCAATTCATGAGTGGATTATTAAAATTCGGTGTATGTTTACAATGGAATATTATTCAATTTTAAGAAACAACAATGAGCTAGCACCACTTATATTATCCTGGATTGAGCTTGAGCCCATTATTCGAAGTGAGGTGACACAAGACTGGAAGAATGGGCTCCACATGTACTCGCCATCAAATTGGTACTGACTGATTAACACTACAGTGCTCAAATGGGGTGGTGTTCACAAGGGATTTGGGGGTTAGGGGGGTAGACACACATTTGAGGGATGTGGTGAGCATTGTGGAGGGGAGGGGCATGCATTTGGGGATGGGAATTAGGGGGTCTCAATAGGGGGAAAGAAATCTTCTAAAACATTTATGTGAATAACTGTACAACTTGATAAATTTACTAATAATCATCTAATGGTACACTTAAAATGTAGTAATTGCATGGTATGTAAATTATACTTCAATAAAGTTGTCTTTTAAAAAAAGGGAAGCAAAATTTAACAATTTGGAAAATTCTCAGCTTGGTTATGTAAATAGTGAAAAAGCACAAAGGGTGTGGTCAAGTGACACTTTGAAAAGGAGATTAATATGAATAGAAGAAAGACAGATGCTATTTATCAGGGCAATGGAGGAAAGTCACATAGGCATTCTGGAGGTTTTCAGCGCTGCCACTCCCACCACAGGCCCAGAGTGAGTGCCAAGGCACGTGTGACAGAAATTTGTCAAAAGAGGAACCTCAGACACCCACAGGAACTCAACATTTGCTGCCTTGTGTCACCTCAAGTCTCTGCTCCCCACATTTAGGTACAATGCTCCTTGGCCATCTCAGCTATGGCTCAAGTGGGCCCAGGTATGGCTTGGGCTGCCTCTGAAAGGTACCGGCTATAAATCACAGTAGCATCCATGTGGTACTAACTCTGCAGTCACAGAGTGCAAGAGCTGTGTGTACAAGGCATGGCTACCTGTACCTAGATTTCAAAGGATGACTCAGAGAGCCTCAGGGCCTCCATAGAGAATCCCCACTAGAGTGATGTCTAGTGGAACCATGGGGGCAGAGTTGCCCCTTAGATCTCATAACTGTAGAGCCACCAGTGTGCAATGCCAGCCTGGGAGAGCTGGAGGCACTCACTCACTCCTGCGAGAGCTGCTGTGTGGGCTGCACCCAGCAAAGCTGTGGGGGTGGGCTCCCCTAGGGCCTTGGAGGGATAACCTCTGCCCCAGTGTGTCCAGAAGGTGGGACATAGAGTCAAAGATTATTTTTAAGCCTCAAGATTTAATACTGTTTGCCTTGTTGGGTTTCGGACTTACTTAGGACCTGGTACTCCTTTCTTCTTTCCTCTTGCTCCCTCTTGGAATATGAATGTCTATCCTATGCTTGTTCAGCCATTGTATTTTGGAAGTATATAACTTGTTAGATCTCACATGTTCCCAGCTGGAGAGAAATTTTCTTCAGGATGAATCTTACCTTGAATCTTACCAATACCTGATTTAGATGATACTCTGGGCTTTAGACTTTGGAGTTATGCTGAAATGAGTTAAGACTTTGGGGGCTATTGGAATGGAATATATGTATGTTACAAGTGAGAGGGAGGTACATTTTGGGGGCCAATAGTGAAATGCTATGGTCTAAATGTGTCCCTCAAAATTCATATGTCGAAACTTAACCATCAATGTGACAGTATCAAAAAGTGGGACCTTGGAGTAATTGTCACGAGGATGGAGCCTTCCTGGATATGATTAGAATTCTTATAAAAGGGTTTGAGGGAGTGGATTTGTTCTATTCTATTCTTCTGTCATGTGAGGACACAGCATTCAAAGCCCCATACTGGAGACAGAGACTGTGGCCTTCACCAGACACCAAATCTACTGGTGCCATGATTTTGGATGTCCCAGCCTCCAAAACTGTGAGGAAATAAATTTCTGTTCTTTACAAATTACCTACTCACAGTTGTTTTGTTATAGCAGCTTGAATGAGTGAAGACAGATATTATTGCCAATTATTTTCTCACTGCCTCCCCCCCAAAAAAATGGATCCCTATCCTACCAACCTCTGATTTCAATTTCCTCACCTCCTGTCACCCAACTGCTAAGGCAGTACAGCCCCACATTATCCATGGAGGATATGTTCCAAGGCCCCTAGTGGATGCCTGAAATCATGGATAGTACCAAATCCTATATATGCTATGTTTTTTCCTATAATATGTATCTATGATAAAGCTTAATTTATCAATTAGGCATATTAAGAGATTAATAACAATAATAATGAAGTAGAACAATTATAATAAGTGCTGTAATAAAAGTTATGTGAATGTAGTCTCTATCTCTCACTCTCAAAGTATCTTATTATACAGTACAATATTTTAAGACAAAAGTTGACCTTGGGTAACTGAAACCATGGAACACAAAAGTGCAGATAGATAAAGGAGGACAACTATACTGTAGCAGTATGCTATTTGTGCTGTAACAAAGAGGCCCCAAGTCTCAGTACTGAACACCAAAACTGTCTGCTCCTCACTCATGTAAGTTGGCTGTAGATCCAGAACACTCTCTCAGTGATCTAACTGCTTCTTATTAGTGCCTACCCTATTTAATACAAGTCCCCGTGAATCACTAATGTGGAGAGAGGAAAATGCCCAAAGTTCTTACTCTGGAAATTACATATAATGAAGTGACACAACTTTCTTTAGTCTACAATGCATTGGCCAGGACCCGATGGCCAGAACTAAGCCCCAACCAACTATAAGGAAGGTAAATGCAGGGGACTCTGTGAAATATTTGGAAGAGGTTTGTCACACTGGTATACCCATTTGCCTAGTGATTCCAATTCTGAGTATAGATGCTAAGGAAATAAGTTGTATTCAAAGATATATAGATAAGGATATTCATTACATGGCTATTAATAATAGTAAAATAAATTTTTGAAAACCCAAAAAACTAGAAACAATGTAACTATGGAGCAAGCAAAAAAATCAAAAGTAAACTACATTATGATGCACACTTGTTGTACAGTACTGTGTATCCAATAAAATTACATTTATAAAGAATGACATAAAAATGTTTCCTATTTTTTATAACACCATCAGTGATTAGTAATAGTAATTAATAATGCAAGGCTTTAAATGAGTGCACACTGTGTTCCAGAGAGTGTCCTAAGAACATTGCATATATTGGCTCATTTAAGCCTTAAAAAGCAAAGCAAAACAAAAAAAATCTAGTTTTATACATGAGACAATTGAGTCACAGCACATAAACTAAGAAACTGTTTACTAAGAAAAAATACATAAAATAAAGATATATGGTGAGGTGGAAAAGAACATCCAACTACATGCACTTAGTGAACTAGGATTTGGGGTCACTAGAATTGAGTGAAAATATCAGTTATAGATATTCTGGAGTTATATAAATGAATTTTATGTGTTTGTCTGTGGTTGCTTTTGGAGTTCTTTTTTCCTTCTTATTTTTTCTTTTTATAAAAAATATTAATAGAAATATTCTCCTGTGCCAAATTAATGAATTTACTCTTTACTTTTAAAATATAATCCATTAATACATGTATTATGTTACTAGGCATAAATGAATGCCTGAGACACAAAAAGCAAGATTATAAAATTTATATTTTTAAACATATCTGTGCATTATTAACCAAACCTAACTGCAGTGTCTGTCATTACTACTAAAATATACTACATTTTCTGCAAGCAAAAATAATTGTGGTGATTTTTCAAATATTTGTATTGAGGTGTATGCAGGTTTAATCATGGTTATTACCATTACTCTTATTCAAAAGGAGAGAGACTCTTCAAAGGTGTTTTTAACATAAATTTATGTGACAAACAGATCTAAGTTTTTATGGGCTCATTTTATTGTCATACACCACATAATAATGCTTTGGTCAATGACAGAGTGTATATATGACAGTGGTCCCATGTCCTATAAGATTATAATGGAGCTGAAGATTTACTATTGCCTAGTGACATCCTAGCCATTGTAACTTTGCAGGGTAAGGAATTGCTGGCATATTTGTGCTGATGCTTTTGTTTGTGTAAACAAACCTGCTGCTCTGCCAGTCATTTAAGAAATAAAGAAAAAAATTAAATTTTAAAAGTAAGGAAAGCTTACAGAATAAAGATATAAAGAAAAACATTTTTGGGCAGCTATAAAATGGCTTTATATTTTATGCTAAATATGATTAGAAAAAGTAAAAAAGTTAAATATAAGTATATGAAATAAAAATGTTACAGTACACTAAGTTAATTTATTTTTGAATAATATAAGAATAATATTTTTATAAATGTATTATAGCCTAAGTGTACAACATTTATAAAGTGTGCAGCAGTATACAGCAATGTCCTAGGCCTCCCCACTCACTCACTACTCACCGACTCACCAAGAGCATCTTCCAGTCCTGTAATCTCCATTCATGGTAAGTGCTCTATAAAAATATACCATTTTTAATTTTTTATACTGTATTTTTACTGTACCTCTTCTATGTTTAGATCTGCTTAGACAAATACATAACATTGTTTTATAGTTGTCTACTGGATTTAGTACAGTAACATGCTGTACAAGTTTGTAGCCTGAGAGTGATACGCTATACCGTACAATCTAGATGTGGAGTAGGCTATACCATCTAGGTTTGTGGAAGTAAGTACCCTCTGTGACGTTCACACTGTGATGAAATCTGCCTAACAACACAGTTCTCAAAATGTATCTCCATCATTAACCTATGCATGACTGTAATAAGAATCATCTGGGCACTGGGCATATGGAGATGTTTTAAAAAGTATCTAGAGACCATTATTCTTTGAGAACATAGCAATGAAGGAATGATTTGGTTGCAAATAAAAAAAATGAAATTGTTAAAAAATAAAAGGGATTTGCAGATCTTGTTTAATTGGAAGGAAATGCAGAGGAAACATGGACTGTAGCACAGGTTTGGTTTAGTGGCTTACTGACATTACCAAAGATCCATTTAGCCACCTCTTTTTCAGCTTTTGGATGTCTAAATCATTGCAAGGCAAGCACCCCCTTATGATGTCAAGATGAGTGCCACCTCCTCATGCTACTTCTTCCTTCATCTTTTCTGGAAAGGAGACAAAGATCACTTCTAAAGATCTTTCAGAAAATAGAGGAAGCTCTTCCCCAGAAACTGTAAGGAAATGTCTTCTCCCATCTGTTGTCCTGGAATTAGGTCACCTCCATGCTACTCAATAAATCCTTATGCTGATTGGCCCATCCCTAAGACATTCACCATGGTAAGAGGGTAGGATTGCTGTGATTGGCTTAGATTTTGCAGGTCCTGCCTCTGGAACTGAGGTTAATTCTTCAAGATGCATGAATGCAACCTAAGGTGAGCAGAGTGCAATCATTGCAGAGTCATTTACAATGTCAGCTAGAAACAGGCTGCAGTAATAGCCCTAAGTCCAAAAGTTTCTTTATGATTGAGCATCCTCTAATGCTGAAAATCCATATATAATTGGCAGCCCGTTAAAATGCTATACTTTGTTTGCCTACAGGTAAAATATGAACTTAAGGAAGCTTCTCAACACCTAAAAGCATCTTTAAAAAGTACCCTGGACTTTTCCTGGGAACTAGAATCCATTTCAGAGACAGGGATTTCATAGCACTCCGGATGTAGATCTATAATGATGCCCTAATATAATGATAAAAGACATAGGACAGTATTTCCAGAGTGTGTGTGTGTGTGTGTGTGTGTGTGTGTGTGTGGTGGGGTGCGAGGGGCATTAAAGGGTCTGATCTGGAAACAAAATCCCTGATCTAATAAGAGTTTTGGTGCCCCAAGAAAAATAATAAACTCAGAACAAGAGCTGAGAGGGTAAAGAATGAGACAGATGGAAGATGCCAAATACACCAAATACAACATTTGCCAAATTTATATTTTTCCCCTAAGTTTGGCTCAGGTGCATTTTTATGGAAAATGAACAGTAATTGATAATAATCATGGTTCCCCTTTGTGACATGGTCCCTGGGTAGGAATATCTCTTTTGAGTATTTAATCAAGTAATTGTCACAATCATATTCATGACACTCCTTTGAGATGAATTTAATTCCTCTGTAGCCTTCAAATGATAAGACAGAGAAAGGTGTGGAGGAGCAATGGGGATATATGCAAAAATGATTCCTGAACTACTCTTCTGCAAAGGAGATGAATAAAGAAATCCATATGCTTCCAGATTGGTGTGGATTGTTAAGTCAGAATGCACAAAAGTCCACAAAAATGGGTGGGATATCCCTAGACTCTGTTCATGCCCACTCCCAAGAGACGGTATTTGGATTATGGATATACTCTGGAATGTTTCTGACTGTTCTGCCTTTTGAAGCACCCATCTTAAAAAAATGGGATAGAGAAAAGTTTTCTTCACGGATGCTAACCCCCTGAAATGATGGTACTGAGACAGTTGAATACCAGTTAAGGAAACCTCAAAGAATTTTCAGTTATCATAAATGCAAGAGAGTTTCATTTATATATACAGAAAATAGAAATTTTGGCAGCCTCACAGAAATCCCTAACAGTGTACAGAAATAATGCTCCATGGATCTGTGTATCCAATGAATACCCAGAATCATTGAAAAGATTGCAAAAGGCCTGGCAGCAATGGGCTGAATGCTTTGTTCAGAATGCAATCCACTCATTACTTTTGAATTTCTTACTCAAGAACTGGTTTTAATCCTCCAAAAAGAAAAAAAATGTTGACTATAATAATCACTTGTGATTTGAACATAATTACAGAATTGGAAAATAAACAAAAATACCTTAGATCAAGTGTATAAATCAGGATAGGTTAAGTTGATCTGAAGTATCAAAGAGCCTCCTAATTTCAATGCCTCAAAACAACATGAGCTTATTTCTCATCTATTCTCTATGACCACTGCAGGCCAGCTGGGCAACTCTGCCCTAGATCACCTTTTCTCAGAAACTCAGCGTGTAGGAGCTTCCATCTTTATGCAGCACAGTTAGAAAGGAAAAAAGTAAACTTGGGGAAACTGCCTATTGACTTTTATACCATTAGCTGAGAAATGACAAATCTCACTTCCTTTTACATTCTGTTGTCCAAATGAGACACATGGCTGCCTCTGCTTTCAAGTAGACTGAAAAATTCATCCCTCTTATTATTTCCATAAGGAGAACTGGACACTTTTAGGGAACAGTTGGCCACTCCTCTAAGCAAGAGAGATTCTCCTTACTGCAAATATAAAAACACTTTGGTTTCTGGAAAAGAGCACTTTAGGCTCCTATTCAAACCCTTTATTTGTACACATGGTAACCAATTTCTTTATAGTCATGCATCGCTTAACAATGAAGAAAAAATTTGAGAAATTCATCCTTAGGGGATTTCAACATTGTGCAAACATCATAGAGTGTGCTTATCCAAACCTAGAGGGTATAGCCTAATACAACACCTAGGCTATATGGTATAATCTATTACTCCTAGGACACAAACCTGCTCACCACGTTACCACACTGGATATTGTAGACAATTGTAACATGATGTTATGTATTTGTGTATCTAAACAGATCTAAACATAGAAGAGGTACAGTAAAAATATAGCATATTATAAGAGATAAGAACTGTACACCTCTACTGACCATTTACCATGAGCAGAGCCTGAAGGACTAGAAGTTGCTATGGATGAGTCAATAAACGAATGATGACTGAATGTGAAGATTTAGGGCAGGAGTGGGGAAACTTTTCATGTTGGAAGGCCACATTAATTTGGCTCTAATCAAATAAGTTCATATTCAAGAAACTTTAATCAGATACACTTAAAGATATACATTATTTTGTAAAAATCTCACTACTATGTACTTAATGATATAAAAAGTGAAAATTATTTGTTAATTTTAAAGTTAACTAACATTAAATGACTTTGTTGTGTATGCTTTTTATTGGAGAGCATTTGAATATTTGGTTGCAGCGTGGAGGTCCACCATTTCAGTTGATCCTCTAGATGCGTATCAATCATTTGAACCTTAAGCGCATCTTGATTTGGGTTAGGTAGAACAATGTAGATTCACAGCAATAAGTGGTTGAAAAGCAAGAAAGCGTTATTTGGGCATGCCACCAAAGATATGGATTTCTACTACATTTTTCCATATTTCAATTGGATTTTTCTTAGAATCAAACAATGACTTTAAAATGTCATCCACTGAGAGCTCAATCAATTCCAGCTGTACTTCTTCAGGTGCCTTGGTGATATCAACTAGGTGATGCTGAAATGCTAATTTGAGTGTGATGTCATTATTCTCAAAATTAGTGAACCTTTCATTGTATTCTCCAATTAATAGGTCCATAACATCTGTGCATTCTTTATAGGATTTGCATATATCATCCTGCTCATTTATGACTTTTGCTAACTGGGGAAAATGTTCATCTGAAATTTCCTTTTGAAGAAGTGTTTTGAAAAAAGATATCTTTTATCGAAATGCTTGGATTTTTTTTTGCCACACATCATATATAAACTTAGTTTTACCTTGCAAAGAAATATTCAAGATGTTTTGATTTGACATGATATCACACAGAAATGTTACATTCTTATAGAAATCTTCTTTCAATAATTCACGTTGCCAGTTCTGTTCTTCATAAAATTTAACTATCTGTTCTTACAGAGATCAAATTTTTGCTGACATCTATCTCTGCGATAGCCAATGCACTTTAGAATTATACGGCAAGTTGACACTGAATACCTCATCATTCGACTTGAGCATATTACAAAACTGAAAATGCACCGATACATTTGCATGGGTATGGTTAACAATACTTAAAACTTGTTGCCAAGTGTCACTTAAAATAGTAGCTTTAGCACAGAGATTTTGCTGATGTAAGATGCAGTGAAAAGAAATGAGACCATCTGGATCTCATAATACTTTTTTTTAATCTGTGCAATAAACCCTTCATGTTTTCCTGTCATGGAAGGTGCACCATCTGTACATACACTCACAACATATAGCAAATTCAGTCCAACTTCATGACATTTATTTTGAAAGTTGTTGAAGATATCTATTCCCCCTGTTCTGTTGGTAAGAGTGCCCAAAGCAAGTAACTCTTCATAGCAAAGAATATCTTCTGTTATGACACGAATGAAGTATAAAACCTGTGCCAAATCAGTAGTATCAGTTGATTCATCCAAAGTAATTAAATGACATATATTTTTCTTTTGAAGTATTGCATGAAGTTCTGTTAAGTAGAAGGCTAATTCATGCTGTCCATCAGTTATGGTTTTCCTTGAAAGAGGCAATTATCTGTTTTTTGAAAAGTTATCAGGGTCTAAGCATTCTACAACTTTAGCAATGCATTCTTTCACAATTTCAGCATCACTGAATGGCTTCCTTTTTTTTCCTGAGTATACAAGCTACTTTATAAGTTGCTTCAGTAGCATTATTTACAGGTCTCATTGCTGCTTGAAAGAATTGTCTTTGCTTTTGCTTTTCATCTTTTAATTTCTGCAATACAACTTTTCATGCCTCCCCCTCTAATTTAAAATATATATGATCCTTATGAGTGTTACATGATGAGCACTGAATTTCTTTAATGCTCATATTACAGTATCACAAAGCAAGCAAATGATCGTATTGTTAGCAGAAACAAGATAATATTGCAATTCCCCATCTGTAACAGGGGGAAGGACCTTAAGAAAAAGAAATATTTTCTGTCTCTTTAAAACTTCCCCTTCTCTTTCTAGGAACTGCAACCTGGCCTGCATCCCTGAGGCAAGTTAAGTCTTTTGTGACTGATTAACACTATAGTGCTCAAAGGGTGGGAGTGATCACTGGGGAATTGGGGGGTGGGGGGTAGACCCAAGTCTGAGCGACATGGGGGGTCACTGTGGAGGGGTGGGATATGCTTGAAAAGTAGTTGGGGAGCGGAATTAGGGGTCTCAATAGGGGAAAGGAATTCCTCAAAAACTG
>CAUYRT010034136.1:0-122854 GCA_963574885.1 Lepilemur ruficaudatus
AGACCAGCCTGAGCAAGAGCGAGACCCCATCTCTACTATAAATAGAAAGAAATTAATTGGACAACTAAAAATATATAGAAAAAATTAGCCGGGCATGGTGGTGCATGCCTGTAGTCCCAGCTACTCGGGAGGCTGAGGCAGTAGGATTGCTTGAGCCCAGGAGTTTGAGGTTGCTGTGAGCTAGGCTGACGCCATGGCACTCACTCTAGCCCAGGCAACAGAGCGAGACAATATCTCAAAAAAAAAAAAAAAAAGAAAATACTCTCATTTTATGGATAAGGAAATTGAAGCCCAGAGGGATATGATTTACTCAAGATCACACACCTTTTTTTTTTTTTTTGAGACAGAGTCTCACTCTGTTGCCCGGGCTGTAGAGTGCCATGGCGTCAGCCTAGCTCACAGCAACCTCAAACTCCTGGGCTCAAGTGATCCTACTGCCTCAGCCTCCCGAGTAGCTGGGACTACAGGCATGCACCACCATGCCCGGCTAATTTTTTCTATATATTTTTAGTTGTCCAATTAATTTCTTTCTATTTTTAGTAGAGACGGGGTCTTGCTCTTGCTCAGGCTGGTCTTGGACTCCTGACCTTGAGCTATCCACCCGCCTCGGCCTCCCAGAGTGCTAGGATTACAGGCATGAGCCACCGCCCTAGCTAAGATCACACACCTTTTATATGGTAAATCCAAGGCTCAAATCCAGATCTTCCTGCACTCAGGTCAAAGCTCTCCTGCTGCTTCTAGTCCCTCTCGTCCATGTTTCTAGGCTCCAAGGACCAGCTGAAATCCCCCCTTCATTGTGATCCTTACCTGACCACTGTGGTCACAGTGATTGCTGCTTCCTTAGGTTCTACTCACTCTTACCACCTAGGCCTCTTATCAGGCACTCTCTCACTTCCTTATCTCTTTTACTCTTTTTCTTCTTTCCTCTCCTAGATTTAAAATTTCTGTGGGTGGATACCCGTCATCTACCACTGACTATCCCTGAGAACACGGCATTGCCAGAGCATTGCCCATAAATATTGATTGAAACTGTGAGGAGCAGAGACTTTAATTGTTCCCCAATATCCATTCTTCCATTATTCCTTTTCTTAATAGGATCCCCCACGCTAAATTTTAGATAAACACATGGTTGCCTAGCGAGAGATTATACTTCCCAGCTTCCCTTGCAGCAAGGTATGGCCATGCAACTAAGTTTTGACTAATGAGATGTGAATGGAAGCAGCATGTGCAACTTCCAGGTCATTTCCTTAAAAGGAAATTATTTGCCTTCACCCTCCTCTTTCCTCTTGGACTCGGTCACGGTAATGAAATAGCTTCAACCATATGGAAGAGAACAATACTGTATGGGAACAGTAAGATATAAGGAACCAAGGTGCCCAGAGAACTTCATGGAGCAGAGTCACCCTTATCCATCCACCCACCTCTGGACTCTTATATGAAAGAGAAATAAATGTTTATCTTTTTGGGTCTCTTGTTTGTAGCAGCTTACCTTATGCCTTAATAGGCTGCAACTACAATAATACTAATACTTCACATTGCTTTGTGAAAATCCAATCAGATCATACTTGCACTCCATCTTATAAAATATATATATTTTTTAATTTTTATTTTTAATTTTTTTTTTTGTTTTTGAGACAGAGTCTCACTCTGCTGCCCGGGCTAGGGTGAGTGCTGTGGCGTCAGCTAGCTCACAGCAACCTCAAACTCCTGGGCTCAAGCGATCCTACTGCCTCAGCCTCCCGAGTAGCTGGGACTACAGGCATGCGCCACCATGCCCAGCTAATATTTTTTTCTATATATTTTTAGTTGGCCAATTAATTTCTTTCTATTTTAAGTAGAGACGGGGTCTCGCTCTTGCTCAGGCTGGTTTCGAACTCCTGATCTTGAGCGATCCGCCCGCCTCGGCCTCCCAGAGTGCTAGGATTGCAGGCGTGAGCCACCGCGCCCGGCCAATCTTGTAAAATATTAAGTAAAATTACAATAGGAAATATCATTGGCCCTAAAAGAGAAAAGACCCATTACATGTGTGTGTGACTCCTTTGATATAATATACTGAACACCTACCATGTGCAAAGGACATGGAAAGATGTTAATATCAAGAGCGAACACTCTCAGGTACCTTGCTACATATATCAACTCATTCCATCATCCCAATAATTGTAGGAAGTGAGTATTTTCATTTACATATCATAGGCGAGGAAATTGGAACACAGGGAGTTAACTTACCTGGTAAGAGCAGAGCTGGGCTTCATTCCCAAGCCTGTCTGTCCCAGAGGCTGCTCTTTCCTCACCCCCGTTTCCCACACTCCACGCTGGGCATTGTGGCTACTGCCCTTCAAGGACCTCACAGTCCATGTGAAGAACAGAGTCACAAGCAACCAACCCTACCACAAGGCAGAATGAAATGAGTGCCGCAACAGAGGCCTGAGAACGCGAGTCAGGGGTGTTCAAGGAAGGAGTGATTAATTCTAGCCTAGGAGACCGGGAAGGGCTTTTATCGAGGAATCTCCATTTGCACGTGGCCTTTGAGAAATTAGAATAAGTGGATGGATAAACAGAGAAGGGGCGGGCAGAGAGGGACCCACATGACCGCAGACAAAGGGGAGGGAAAGTGGAGGACATGTGGGAAATGAGGAGTCACCCAGAGTGAGTGGACCGTGCAGGGGCTTCATGGAGTGAGCTGGGCCTGAAAGGCAGGCCAGGGCCAGAGCAGGGACGGCTTTGTGTGCCAGGAGAGAGCAGAAACGCTGCTTCTTAGACAATGAGGAATCACAGATGGTTGAGGAGGGATGTCATGCAACCCAAGGTGTGTGCCAACAAGAAGGAACAGGCAAAAGAAAAGGCAGAGAGCTCAGGCTACTGCAAAATCACCCAGACAGCACCTGATGAGTTCCTCAACAGAAGTGGGTAGACCATGCCAAATAGGGAAGATCCCCAGGGCCGCTGACTAGATGTGGGGATCTCAGCCAGCTCTCTGAAATCTGAGAGATCGGTGACAAGCCTGTTTGTAGTGTCTCTTCACAAAACTGGCTACAATTCTTATCTCTGATCTTCTGCTCAAATTATCTGTATTCTGCTTTTACTTTCAGTTAAGATTACATTGTTAGAGGGGGTGCATGTGTGTCTCGTGTATTGTAATTAAGATAAAACAACAATTAAGGCCCCAGAGCCCTCGTGGTTCCCACAGGAGCTCACATAGGGCCACAGCTCTGGCGGCCTCCCTTGCTTTTCAAACTCCCACCAGCACAAATAGAAAATAGACCCCAATGTCATGTGCCACTCAGCTTCTCGGTAATGCAGTGTGGCTGTTTTCTGGCTTACATGCTGTAGGGCTGCAGTCCCCAACCCCCGAGCTGGTACCGGTACCGGTCTGTGGCCTGTTAGGAACCCAGCCATGGCAGGGTGGGAGAGCGAAGCTTCATCTATATGTACAGCCGCTCCCCATTGCTGGCCATACCCTCCCCTCCCCCTGGTCCATGGAAAAATTGTCTTCCATGAAACCAGTCCCTGGTGCCAAAAATTGGGGACTGTTGCTTTACGGGGAAACGGTTGCGCTTCCTAGTAGACAAGTGCAGTAAATAATGAGTTCTAAGGAAAACCCAGATAGAAACTTACAGGGAGCAAGGAGGAGGCAAAGAGCAGGGTGTAGCAGTAATGGAAAGTGTTTGTGTAACCTTCCAGACCCTCTTCCCCGACACACACTGAGGTTTCTCTTTCATGACTGTTTTAGCCTCCTTTTCCCTTTCAACCGCCGACCACTCAATTCTTTGAGGGAAAATTAACATTCATTATGCAATTTATCTCTCTCCTTTTAATCCAGAGTGTCTGTCTCCAAGGTCCCTACTCAATAATTAATGTTTGTTCTCATTTCCCATTCTCCAGAGCATCTATTCTTGAACCGTAGGGTCAACAATTAACACTAATTATGGCTTTTTCTCTCTCCAGTGTTGGTTCTCAGAATCCCAAGCCGCCTGCTCAGCCCAAGTTACTGGCGTGCACATGGCCACGTGTGTGCACGCCGAGATGGAAGGGCACCAAGAGGAAGGCTTTTCCAAGCCCCACTGCGGTTTATCAAATGATAAAACCCAAACATCCTTTTCTGGCAACCTCTCTAGTCTATTTGTTATCAGTAATGAGACAATGAAGAAAAACAAATAAATAAATAGAACTATTTGGAAATGAGTTCGGGTGCATAGTTAGACTAGGAGATCTCTAAATCTTTTCCAGCTTGAATGTTCTAGGATTCCCTGTGATTTTTTCTTCCCTATTGTTATTTCCTTGATACTGTACACCCCCACACACACTCCCTCTCTCTCACATACACACACACACACACACACACACACACACACACACACACACACAATTTTCCCTTAAAAACCATTCTTCTGGCCGGGCGAGGTGGCTCATACCTATAATCCAGGCACTTTGGGAGGCTGAGGCAGAAGGATTGCTTGAGCCTGCAGTGAGCTACGATGACGCTACTGCACTCTAGTAGCCCAGGTGACAGAGAGAGACCCTGCCTCAAAAAAAAAAAAAAATTCTTCCTTCATTTAGGTCCTACCCAACTGACCTCTTTATTATCAATTGCCTCTCCCTTAATGGTCCTTTTCAGGTCTACCATCCTAATTCTCATCAGCCATCAAAACAGCACTGTTTTAACTAGTTTTCATTTTGACTGACAAGAACAGCTAGGAGAATAATTCTCACCCCAGGTGACTCTAACAGATCGCAAAAAAATTCAACAGGAGCTGTGAAAAAACCTGTCTGTCTTTTTGGCTGGAATCAGATGGGCTAGAATCCCTCCTGTCTGCCCTGGTCCAACCCTCATATTTGTGCTACAGCTGGAGAGGAGTTCCTCGTGCTTGTCTGGCGTCCCCAAGGCTGCATGCACTGAGGCACATCTGCTGTTCAAATCTGGGCATCTCCTCGCAGCATGTCCAACACAAACTGTTTCACGCTCTTGCTCTGTAAAAATTTAGCATTTCAGAATTTTAGCATCATGAACCCTGCAGGGTTTCACCTTTAAACATCTTGGATAAAAACATTATCTTCTTCAAAGCTTTTTTAATCCTAGGTATGCCTTCTCTCCAGAATAGTATCTATGGATTTTCAAAACCATCCAATTCATTTTGAGGCTTAAGCATTAAGGCATCTACTTCATGTTTTTCCCTATACTGGAGTAAGACAAATAGATTTTTTCAAGACTTTTTCGCACTCTCAGGTAAAATCCCTTATTGTTTTTCAGCCTATGAATCTGTCAATTCAAATAGCAGCCATGAAATAGGAGGGTCCAGCATTCAACATCTACTAAAAGGTGAGCTTTTTCCCTAAAAAGTTACCTCTACTTCTCTATGTCATTTGACTCATGAACATATTATTTCATATCTAGGCCTCCAGAAACACACATTACTCCCCCAAATATATCAATAAGTAGGAAAGATGATTTATTTCTTGGAAAGCCTGAAAAATGTGGTGCTGTCATGAGTTACTCATATGAGGGCAGCCCTGTGGACTGAGTGTACATATTAGAAAAGAAGAAAAGTCAGGTCGAACCAAATGCTTGTTCTTAGCTAGCTCAGAAAGGATAGTTTTCAGGGATGTCCTGTGGTTTCACAGGTTACACACTGTACAATTCCCATGGTAATGAAGTGGACACTGCTCCTTAGAGTTGTGCACAGCTCAACCTGCACAATCACAAGCTAGGAACCTATCTGGAAAAGACTCAGGTTTATATTTTAAATGGAGGACTGAGGCCTGTTCTGCCTCTTCCAAGATTCCTTTTAAATTTCAGTTCCCCCATGGAGAGATCTGCAAACACTGGGAGTGTAAGTTGACTTTGTAGCTCATCCTCCACCCACAGTCAAGGCTGCTTCTACCTCAGACCAGAAGGAAAGGATGATTACCTAGAGACTTTCTCCCTCTCCTAAAAATAGTCTTTGATTAACAGAGAAATGTGTGTGGTCTTCCTTGCTGCTTATTTTGGGGCAGGCAGCAATGAATCCTTCATGAAGAACCTGCTGTAGAAACAGGAAGCAATGCCACATATCAAAGGCTAGAGCCAGAGCTCGGTGGAGGGAACTGTTTGTGCCAGAGATTGCAAAACTAGGAGAAAAGACACAATCATATCCTTGCCAATCTCAAAATCTGCAAGCAGAGAAATACCTGGGAGTCTGGCCCTCTACATTTACTCCCTTGCCGTCTTCCTTAGGCGACATCCTGACCATGGTGGGAAGAGTTTCAGTGCCAGTTCTGCTCATTCTCCCTCATTGGTTAGAACTGGGCCAGAGCAGCTTTTAAATAGGAGCCCTCCAGTGACAATGATGATGATGATGATGATGGCGGTGGTGCTGGTGACAGCTGCCATCATTCTATATCTCTGATATGCCAAGCATTGTCCTGAGTGCTTATTATTTCACTTCATTCCCACAGCAATGATATGCAATAAATTCTATTATTATCTTCACTGTTCATGTAGGACAATGTGGCTCAGGGAGGTTCAGTGACTTGCCTAAGGTCACACACAGTGGTGAAGGTAGAATTTGAGCCCTGGGAACTTGCATTTTACCACTGTGCATAGTTAGTAGTAGTATCACTCTAAATAGGCACGCTCCTATCTGACAATGTATGAGGGTTTAGGAAGTCCCTTATTTAGTAATGACCCATACAAACACATGGCTTCTGATGAATCCCCATTTTTCCCTCCAATTCTTCTTACTCGGACACCCTTTTGTGGGTAACACTGAAAATTATTTGCTATTTTTAGAGAGATTATAAGGAGACGAGGAGATGCTGGGAAAAAGTAACAGTTCGGGAGAATCAAACTCTTGAGACAAGACCTATTACAGGGTAGTTCACCAGACCAAAATATTTTTCCAAACATAGCCTAAAATGTTACAATTTTACTTCATTCTACTAAAATCTCACCAATAAAAGATTTCCTTTGGATTAAAAAGCATCCTTTTAAAATACTGATGCTTCTAAGAAGGTGATAGTCTGTCACACTCTAGCAAAATTTATTTAATCAGATAGCTGTCTTCTTGAAAACTAGCTGAGAACAGCTGCTCTGAGGAACTAAAAATTCTCACAGGGGTGGAAAAGAGGTGAGTAATTTGGAAGTAAGCAGAGTTTTAAGGGTTGAATGCCTGATTGGTGGGGTGCCCCAGAAGGCTTGGATGAACAGAGGAACATTAGCTGTATGGAAAAGGGGACACTAGAAGGAGAAAAGTACAGAAAGGGACATTATGGGGTGCCAAAGGCAAACTGTCTATTACAGAAAGTCCCCTTGGCAAGCTTTAGATCCAGGAAAGGGAAAGAAAACTTTGATTCCTTCTCCTCTCTATTCCTAATAACTGAAAGACCCTGGACTAATGCAACTCTTATTTCCAAGCTTTAGAACGTACTGTTCCCTCTGCCTGGAGCACAATTTCTCATCTCCTCCTATCCGACGTTTTTTTAACTGTTGTAAAATACACATAACATAAAATTTGCCATCTGAACCATTTTCAAGTGTACAGTTCAGTAGCATTAAGTACATTCACATTGTTGTGTAACCATCACCAGAACTCTTTTCATCTTGAAAAACTGAAACTTTATACCCTTTAAACAATTCCCCCTTCTCCCCTCCCCTAGCCCCTGGCAACCACCATTCTACTTTCTGTTATCCCCCGACTTTTACCCCTAGTCCTGGTTAACCCCTACTCCTACTAATCTTTCAGTTACCAATTTAGTTCTCAAGCTGACCTCCCTCTGGATGGTGGCTTTCCTGCTGCCTCCTCCCCACCGTCCCCACCCTCCCCCCTGCCTGAAGACTGGGACAGGCCCCTCCACACGCACACATTACACCCGCGCTTACCCCTTCACAGCATCTCTCTCACAGTACTGTCTACTACTAGACTTTTCTCTCCTTCAGACTGCAAGCTATTGAGGGGAAGGGACCCACTAGCACCCCCAGTACCTACTGCTAACACACATCTACTGTCTATGTTTCATAATTATTTGATGAGTGATAGTCCAGCCACCATATGGGTTAAGCAGACTTTTTGTTTTTCCAAGTTGGTTTGGGGGCCTAATCACCATGCAAAACATAGTCTCTGCAGGAAAATGCATTCCAGGGATTACCCATGTATACGCATAGCGTGCCTCTTTCAGGACTTAGAACCTTATTTGTTCCCTTGATTCTTTAACAAAACATTCTTAAATCTTGTGCTTAATATTCCTCATTTGTTGTTAAGGAAATGGATATAACATTACTCTGAAAACGCCTGATACCTCCTGGCATTGAGTTCAAAGAGCAATTTAAAATATCTATTTATTGGAATCACTTATAGAGCTTTCTCAACTTTTTGTTTTCTTTTTGGTCTTTTGGCTTTTGTGAATATTTTCAGGTAGAAATGATAGGATGCTAAAAAATTGTATAGATGGTGGACTTTGGATGTTTTGAGACGTGAAGGTCAGTTTCAACTATTTGAAATGACCTCAAAAGTCAGGGACACATTCAATTTGTCATTTTACAGAGGAATTAAGTCAAGTCATAGACATTGCAAGGCTGGGAGACAGGAGACCATCACTAAGCTAGTGAGTGAGCCTAGCCAGCCTCTCAGCACCCACATCTCAGTATCGTGCTCCATATTCATTGTAACAGCTGCAGCAGATCTTGTGCAGTTACTTTTCAAACAGAAGAACATTAATTTTACATTTACATATATATATATTTAATGGCCTAAAAGAAGGCTGACTGCAACTGCTGGGACTAGTGATAGAAGTAATAGAAAGTAAAGTAGTCTAACAATTTGATGATTCTCTGCCAAAAATGTTGAATAAATCACTCTAGTCCTTTATTTATAGACTCATTTAGAGTTTAAGTAACTCCCCTCTTTTTTCAATTCTACTGAAGTTTTACGGGGGATATGGTATACACTAGGGGTATTCACAAATCTAAGGATTCTTGAAATTCTCAGGATGTGTTCCTCCCAAGTAGCCCAGATCTGCTGCTTACTTAATGCATAGTATGCACGAGGGATTAGGGCCTTGCCCGGGCAATGAAGTAGTTAGTACTTGGCACAGTGCATTTTAAGGCAGGTATGGATTTCAAGATTTTGTGTGTGCTTGTACGTGTGAGTTATATTTCTCAACTTATAATAAAATTTAGAATACTGATTTTTTTTCTGTCGAAGTGACCAAAAAAATTATAATTCATTAACCAATAATTCATAAATACCATTTTATATTGCACCATGCTTCAGACATTTGTGTTATCTTCTCATCAAAACAGCTAAAATACACATGAGGCTTTCCTTAAGGATTTTTTTCCTCCTGCTTTCTCTCTCTTGCCTCTTTCACACATCTTGTAGCCTAAGGATTTTGTGGTTGTCTCAGCTTCCTCACAATTCCTCCTTTGAAAGTTAATGTAGACAGCATCAGAACACATTCAACAGAAAGAATCAGTGAGTCTGTTTTACAAAGCACAAAGAGATTGCTCATTCATTCATTCAGCAAACATGAATTGACTAACTACTAGTGATGACTACTAGTCTAGACACAAGAAGACAGTTGAGAGACAAGGGTCTGTGCCTTAAAGCAGTCCACAGTGGTGGCATGTGTTGAGAGCTAGGAGTGAGCACAGACTGACTCAGCCTGGAGGTCGAGGAGGCTGTTGGAAGGAGAGGACACTTCAGCAGAATTTTTCTAAGGATATATGCAGAAATTAGCCAAGTGGTAAGGAAAGGATGCTGTAGGGTAAAGGACCATAAGAAGGTTGGAGCACATGGCACCCTGGGAGAAATTTAAGCGACTTGTAATGACCTTGGCCCCAGGCTACACATAGGGGAGGGAGTGGAGAAATGCAGCTCACGGAGTACGCAGGAGGCAGATCATGAAGAGCCATAGGCAGCAACTAAGGAATTTATCCCAGAGGTGGTGGGATTCTGCTTACATAGGAATTAACATAACTAGATTTTTATTTTAAATAAATGACTCTCCCAGCTATGTAGAGAATGGATTGGAAGAGGTAAGACACTAGGAAGACACACTGGAAGAGGCTAGGACACTAGATACCTATAATTGTCTAAGAGAAAATGACCAAAAACAATGTTTTCTGGAGAACTGAGACCACCACGTGAATTGAATTGGCTGCCTGCTTTGTATGTAGATCCTCCTTCTGCCTCTTGTTTGAATTCCTTTCCTCCACTGTCTTCCACCACAGGTATCGTTATTAATCCTGCGATGTATCTTGATTGAAGGGTTTCTCATGTAGTTGATATTTTGTTGCTACTCAACTCCAATTTAAATTCTGTCATCTAGCTTGGCTTCTATTTTTGGCTTGGAAAACTGCCATGTACCTTTGGACTTCTCCATAAAAAATAATTTATGAGATTTTGAGAGAAGTTGATGTTCCCAAAGCTAAAGCCAGACCCTTGAGACTTAGCTAGCCTTAGTCTAAGAAGATATATGTAAATTAGCTAGCCTTAATCTAAGAGGATATAAGTAAATAAAAGGACTGTTATTCCAAATTGGAAGAAATGCCTCACATTTACTAGGCACTTCCATACTTAAATTCAGACTGGCTCATATTTTCTAGATCTGTCTATGTAACTGCTTAACTCCCAGGGGTATGCCTTTAGCCTGGAGACTTGCTCAGGTCTCCAGCATCTAGTTGATAACACCCATCTCACCCTCCTCCACATCCTAGAAGATTTAAGGCAAAACTGTGTAGCATAAACAGGGTCTTAAATCTTGTCCCAAGAATTTGATAATGACAATACCAAAAGGACGTCTTGGGTTTTGGTCTCCTGCCTTAAATAAGCAGACTCGAAATTTATTATAACACTACAAACACTCTATAGGTCATAGGCGTCTTGAGTCACATCATATAAAATAAAATATTTTTAGATATTCTTAAGGAAAGTTCAGCAAGACCAAAATTGTCCTTCCTTTTATGGTTAAGTTTATACTGGGAACAATTTTTTAAAAAATAATCTGGAATTGGCATTTGCATTTTCCATTTACGACCAAAAACACAAAACCATGCCGCTACCAAGGCTGACTTTTCAAGCCTTCTTCCATTGGCTTCTGCTGGGGCCAGCAAGTCCATGTGCAAAGCTGTGAGAAGGCAAAGGAGCTTTCTGAGATGTTTGGCAACGGATATACCCCTTTCCCAGTGAGGAACCACTGCAAGTTATGGGGGAAGTTCTACGACAGCATAGTAGCCACCAAGGGTACTCATGCCTCAGAGACGGTATATGCAGGGAAAAACCCTAAACAGATTTAAAGAGGCTCCTGCCAGCACCTCTAACAGCTGCTGCCCTTGTAACCACTGACTATTTGCCCACTTTGGAGCCTGCAGATCTGATGTTCTTTCCCAAACCCTGACACACATCTAGGAAGGGGCCAAGTGGCTCACCTGGCCTAATGAGGTGACTCTTTGGAGTTAGATTTCTATTCTAACACCAGATGAGGCCTGCCAGAGGGTCCCATACCAAGGGAAATAAGTATTCTGAAACAACAGGAATAAATATGACTATGTTGCATTTTTATTTAAAACAATGAACAAAAACAACTTGGGAATTAAACATAGTCAACATGATTTCAATAGAAGGAAATGTTAAGGGGCCATATTCCATGCTAGAATCAGATGCCCCTTCCTGCTTTTCAAGTATTGAGTGTTTGGTGAAGGATCCCATGATTTGAAGAAGGCATAAGAGGTTTGGGATGAGACCCCATCTCGTAAGGGTCATCTCTAAAACTGCCTGATTATCTGGTGGGAATGCTATCTCCTCACTAAAAGCCTGTGGTTAGATTAATGCTAGCGTTTGAAAATCTACTGGGGCCTGATGGTGGGCAGCCAGGAAAGGAATGTGTTTTCTGTTTATCTCTTTAGTGGCAGAAATGTTCATCACATAAAGACAGTGCGCTCCCAGTTTCAGGCATGCCTGGAAGTTGTATACTCCGTAGTCTGTGAACATGAACACCAGCTCCTGAATGAGAAAAAGAACTGGGCTCTGTGTTCACAGCCAGTTGGTGGATGGGTTAGTCAGTTTCTTTGACTTGATAATGGGGGTAGATCTTGCCCCATTGTTCCCAAAGGAAGTTTAACCACCCCCATTGCTTTATCTCCCAGGAATGCAGTTTGAGTTGTGTCTCCTCCTTGACAGCTGGGACCTCAGTAAATTACCAAGGTCTTGACCCAAGAGATGAAGAAGTCCTAAGTGATTTTTCAGTCTCCTATCTAAAAATGTGTTTACATTTCTTGAACTCTGGCTGACTGATTCATTCTCCTGGTGTTGCAAGAACTTTCCTTATGCGTTAGAATTTATAAGTTTCATTTCTAAGAGACCCACAGTTTCTTCCAAGCCACAGTGAAGTGAACCTCATCGCAACACAATTCTGCTGGGCTGTATTTGTCCAGAGGATGGATCGTGGCCAAGCAGCTGCGATGTGGCAAGCTCAACTGAGGCTAACAGGAGGCAGTGTGATGTGGAGGGAAACACACAAGACACTAAGTCAGGACATCTGGGTTCTGGTTCCTGGTCTTGCACTATTCAAAGGTATGGCATTGAGCCAATCGAAAGAAAACACTCTCTGGGCATTAAGTTTCCCCCAACCTGATTTAAATAAGATATGTTTTAAATCTGTGCAGAAGCCATTTTCAAACAAGACAGAAGAGGACGGTTGAGAAACAACAGAAAAGTGAAGGTCAGCCCACAAGGAATGAGCAGAGGCTTCAGGTCAAAAAGACAAAGATACAGAGTCACATAAGGCCATAGCCTCTTAAAAGAGCTACTTATAAGCACCAAGTAAGGAAAGAACTTTTTGTTGGACGCTGGTCCCAGAGAGGAGACTAGAATCCTTGTCAGTAGAGCCATGTGCTTAGCTAAATCTGTTCCTCAAATAAACATTCCTTTATAAACATTAAATTTACTTTCTTAGGAGAAAAAAAGAAAAACAAATCCTATCCTTTTGCGCCATGGAGTTTTAGAGTCAGGCAGTCTTGGACACAAACCCTCACTCAAAACCTCACTAGTTGAACAACCTTGGGTGAGTGACCCTACCTTTCATGCGTCAGCTTCCACACCTGTAAAGAACAGTGACGATGCCAACCACAGAGGATGGTCACAGAGGTTACAACACCAACACCATATCCGCGTCAGAGTGGCACCTGCCTCATGGCAGGCTTCCAGATTTCCATTAGTCCCCTCACATCAGCCTCACTTTGGCCTCTGCCTTTGTTTCCTTTGTGTTTCCACCTCTCCTATTGCCCCTCCACACTGTGGGGGGAAAGGGAAGTCTCTGTTCTACGTGGAAAGCTGAGAAGCATTTTCTACTTCAGTGAAATGAGATCATACAAAATTTATATTCAACAGCATCAGCAGATTTTTTCCATCAATATTTCCTTTTTAATTTCAGCTTTATCCGAATTTTAATAGCACAAAGAATTTGCTTTTATTCTTTTAAAGAGCAACCAAAATAAGAAAAATGTAAATTTGAATATAAGATCTTAGTACCACATTTAAAATGGCGTTTACATTATGCCTGTAGAGGTTATAGGTATTATGTGGTAAGTAAATATGAATGCCATGGGTGTATATGTGTTTATAATCTTACATACATATGAACTAGGTATGTATGTGTACAGTATATATTATATCAAAAGTTGTAAGACCTAGAACTGACAACCTTGACCCTTTTCTCTGATTTTCACCATAGCAAACACTGAATCCAGAACCAACCTTCACATGAATCTTCATGAAACCTCACCTTTGACCCAAACAACAGAGGAGCAGGTATGGTACTGACTCTAAAGAAGCATGATACTGGGAGGCAAGATGCCTAGGTTCTTGTCTCAGCTTGCTGTGTGACCCTAAGTGAGACTCTTCACCTCTCTGGGACTCATTTGCCTAATTAGTAAAATGATGCAAGTAGACTATAAAATCACAAAGGTTCCTTTACAATTAGATTTGGAATGTCTTAACTCAACTTGTACTGAATTGTATGGCTCTTTGTGTGTGTGAATAAGATGAAGAGGCCTTTCCCTGACTTCTGCAAAGTCAGAAAGGGAACCATCCATTGAGGCGGTAAGGTACTAACTTTCTCTCCTAATAAAGAGAAAAAATTAGCAATCAAGGGGAAAAAAATGCCAGGATAAACATGAAGAAAGGAGGACAATGTTTCATGTGCATAGGTTAGCAATATCTATTAAAGGTTCAAGGACATATGTTCACAAATATTTATAAGTTTGTTCCTTCATTGGAAGCTTTGAGGCCGGGACTGTCTTCAAATCCTCTCTAGAGAGAGGATGACTCAGGGGAATTCCCAGAGCTGAATCCAAGGTCTGAGAGAACCAGAGGCAGAAACAGCATACACAGCTCCAGGGGACTCTAGAGTCTTTCCCTGTGACAGCCTCCCGGGCCATGATCTTTATTTCTCCCTTATCTCCAACTTCCTGAGACAGCC
The DNA here is from genome assembly GCA_963574885.1 of Lepilemur ruficaudatus. Taxonomy (NCBI): domain Eukaryota; kingdom Metazoa; phylum Chordata; class Mammalia; order Primates; family Lepilemuridae; genus Lepilemur; species Lepilemur ruficaudatus. The sequence continues at coordinate 14,452 of CAUYRT010034136.1, forward strand.
TGGCTGTATCCTCTCTCCTTGCATTCATTAAAAATAATAATAATAGAAATGGGTTTTTCATCTGTGTGCCTGAGCTGGGTTCTGAGGTACGACCTGAACTCTCACAGTGACAACCCTAGGCCTGGGTCAGGCCCCCACTGAGGAAAAGCCCAGCTGAGCTCCCCCTTCGCTGCCACAGAGGAACCGCAGAACTGATGTCTGCATGTTTAAAAAATGCCCACTTTGTATCTAGAGACATTACTTTTTTGAGACTGTCTGTACTAAGGAAAATGTAATATGGTATATTTTGATAATTTCCACAACTCCAAAGGCCACGCAAATGCCTCACATGCCCTAAACACACTCCAAACTCACACAGCCCTGAGGCTGTATTTCAGGAGGCCCAATATCACCTGCGATAAAAGAGTGGCTCAGCACGTCAAATTAAATCCTAGACTGAATTATTAGCTTTGCAGCCAGAAAGAGGAGCACCAGACCGAGGGTCCTAACCTCTAATCCTGGGTTTCCTGGCAAGTCAGCTCTCTCTGAGAACTTCATGTGCCTCCTCTGTGAAATGACTGGGCTGTTCCCACCAGTTGGCTTGTTCAAGTCACTGTAGTCTTAAGTAGCCCTGGAAAGAAAAGCCATTTGAGGAAAAGTCTAGGGCGCCCACCAGCCCCCAAACACAGAGAAAACGGGGTGGAGGGTGGGGTGTCTTCCTTCTCCCCTCCCCCCTTACTTCTTGAGGCTAATGGCCTTTTATTAGAATAATCACTGACTTCAATTTTAACTACTTCCTCAACCTACTCCATGTAAATGACTAATTTCATGTTTACTAGAAAGCATCTGGAAAGGATTTAGAAACAAATTTCTGCCCAGAGGATTTCAATTACCTACCTTGATGGGCCACTGGCAAATCCAGTGGATTCCTTCCACTGCAGCCTTGCCCACTGTGAAGCAGGCGAGGGTGTCCCACAAAATTGATCTTTATCAGCTTCAGCAGTTTCTGCTCTTCGTTCCTTTCCATTAACTCCCGACTGACTCACCCCTCCCTCCCTTCCCGGGAGTCTGACCATATTAGGCATTCAGTCACATAAAATACTTTACTTTTTTATCACAGTGCTAGCCGGGGGTGAGGGGGAGAGTCCCAAAGGTGGAAACTGTTTCGGTATCACCGCCGTTTAATGACAAGTTACATACCTAGATTTGGGGAACAACTTCCGAGCGTGTGGGCAGGAGAGAAAGCCAGCCCGGACTTGGCAGACGTGCCTGGGTTGGAGGCGCCGCTCGCTCCCCGAGGCTGCCCGCGGGCGCCCCCTGCCGGCGGGACTGGAAACGCTCGGCCCGTGTCCGCGCGGCGGCGGGAGCGGGGGGCAGGGCGGGCCGGGCGCCCGCTCGGCCGCGCGCGGGCAGGACGCAAACGGTGGCCGCAGCTCGCGAGGCGCATCTTCCACACCCGGCCGGAGGACCAGGGCCCCGGCGCGGCGAACCCGTCAAACGAAATGAGAGTAGCCGCCGACATCGGCAGCTTCCTAGGAGCTGGAGGAGGGGGTGAAGTCAGGGAGAAAGAGGGGAAGAAAACTACTCGGGGAAGTGCGGAGATGAAAAGACCAGTGAAAAAAGAGAAAGGAGACAAGCAGACATGTTTCAACTCCAAGCTCCCATTTCCTCTTTCAAATGAACTGCCTCCCCACTGTGAACAGAATCAAGTATTTATGAAGGCATTTTTTGCATATTAATAGCTGCATATGGAGCACTGCCAGTTCTGAAGTCCTAAAGGTACTGTGCCCTTTTTTAATGCAGGTCTTTCAAACTCCTCACAGAATACGGTATTCTCCTCAGGTTTATTTTCCTTCCTGCCTCGTGGGCTCCTCCTAAGGCCCTTCATTTGATTAAGGGAAATTAGTTTCTGGGATACCTTCAGAGACCAAGTACTGCTCTTCCCTTGGTCGGTCGCGGACTTCAATCGCTGGAGACGCTCGTCCTCTCCCCCAGGGCCTCTCCGTGTCGGGCCGCAGGTTGGGTGAGGTGACCGGCACCTAAAAAGAGTATTAAAGTGTAAATGAAAATTCCAGGAGACATTAACTTATCTACACAGTGGTGGGAGAGAGTAAAACTTTTTCAAAAGGTAAAATAATTTTATTAACTCTAACATTACTATCCATACTCAGTAAAGATTACCTCCAATTAAAAAAAAAATCGAGAACCGGTTTCAAAAGACAATTCGTATCAAAAAAATAGTAATGGAAAACAAATATGGAGTCCGAAGCAGTGGCTCATGCCTGAAATCACTTTGGGAGGCCAAGGTGGGAGGATTGCTTGAGGCCAGGAGTTGCAGACCAGCCTGCATAACATAATGAGACCCCATCTCTACAAAAAAAGTAAAAAAAAACAAAAAAAAAATGGTGCCACATGCCTGTAGTCCCAGCTACTCAGGAGGCTGAGATGGGAGGATCTGTTGAGCCCAGGAGCTGGAGGTAACAGTGAGCTATGACTGCACCACTGCACTTCACCCTGAGCAACAGAGCGAGACCCCATCTCTGAAAAAAAAAAGAAAGAAAGAAAGAAAAAGAAAATGACTATGGAAAAAATATTCATCTCGAGTAGCAATTTAAATATGTATTGAGGCAAACTTGAAGTACCATTTTATATTTGAGATTTGTACCTCCTCTCACTTTTTTGAATGGATACACCCAGTGCTATCAAGGCTCTGGTAAAACTGTTACACTTACACACTTCTGGTGTATTATAATTTGGTTCAATCCATTGTAAAGCAAATGAAACATGAAAACGTACTTATACCCATTGATTCAGTATTTCTGACTTCTAGGAATTTATCCTAAGGAAGTAATTCAACAGAAAAAAGTCAGTGAACATGTCCATCGCAGCATAATCTTTAGTAAAAATTAGAAACAACCTAAGAGTCTAACATCGGAGAAGTCAGAAAAAATAACTAAATTATAATATATCTCTTTCACTGAGGGGTTTAATTCAGGCATTAAAAAAAAATTATTGTTCATACTAGAGACTGTAATTTAATACTAATGGTTAACACAAGGTTTCTCAACGTTAACACCATTGACATTTTGGGCCAGGTATTCTTTGTTATGGGGAGATTTCCTGCTCCTTGTAGAATGTTGAGCAGTATCCCTGGCTGTAGTACAACCCCCAGTTGTGACAATCAAAAATCAAAAATAGGGCCGGGTGCGGTGGCTCACACCTGTAATCCTAGCACTCTGGGAGGCCGAGGTGGGCGGATCGCTCAAGGTCAGGAGTTCAAGACCAGCCTGAGCAAGAGCGAGACCCCATCTCTACTATAAATAGAAAGAAATTAATTGGACAACTAAAAATATATAGAAAAAATTAGCCGGGCATGGTGGCACATGCCTGTAGTCCCAGCTACTCGGGAGGCTGAGGCAGAAGGATCGCTTGAGCCCAGGAGTTTGAGGTTGCTGTGAGCCAGGCTGATGCTACGGCACTCTAGCCCAGGCAACAGAGTGAGACTCTGCCTCAAAAAAAAAAAAAAAAAAAAGGAATTTGTGAGTCAGCTATAAAACTTTGCTACAGATAATTTTGCTTTGCCCAAGGTAGATTTATTTCTTTTATGTCCATAATCTATCAGACACCACTTTTTGTTTTTCTATTTTTAGAGTGCATCAAACAAAGATCTTTCATTTTCACTTGGTGCCAAGTCTTTGCCCTCACTTTAAAATACATTATCTTTTCCAAACCATATGCATATATTTTTATGGTTTGTACTCATTAATTCTTGATCCACATTTTGTAGCTCAGAAGGTCCAAAGTTTCGAAGATTTGGCTCCCAGGGCCTTGGACCTCCTTCGAGGCAAATGCAAGCCTGTGACAAAGCAGGAAGAGGCTGGTGTGGCGAGTGTGTGTGCCGTGGCCTTGCCCCTCGGTTTTCACATGCAGGACATGCTCTGGCCGAACTCGCCTAAGGGGAATTAGGAAACTGGGGCCTCTGGGGGATGGCATCAAAGTTGCCAACTGTCCTTTAGGACTTCCATTATTTTTTCTCACATTCTGAGAAAATGCGATCTTGTCTCAGATCCTGCAGGTGCCTAGGAGATAATAGTTAGTACTTACTGTACTTAACATCTGTGAAATAGCACAAACTTGGCAACCTTTTGTTGATTTCACACCTTTTAACCACCACTTGCTTTTTCATTCTTTCCTGCTCCCTTCCTCCTTCCTCCTCCTTCCTTTCCTTCTTCCATTCTTTTTTTTTTTTTTTTGACATTTTGACATCAGTAAAAAACAAACATCCTCTCCAGGTTAAATAGCCCAAGAAATAAGAACACTTGAGTTTTGATTAAGTTCTGTCTCTTACTCATTTACAAAATAAGAATGACACAGCTCCTCTTGGGGGTGTTACGTGCATGAGACAGACATTAGGGATGATGGTTAATTACAAGCAGGATGGCTCCTATGGCCAGTAATAACAATGCTTGTACCTACTTAAACGGCTGGCATGATTCACGTCTGGTGAGTTCACCCTTTGACTTAGGTACCAGGTACGATCAGCTATTTCATGTACATTATCCAATTAGTGGGATGGGCCTCCTTGCTGGCAAGGTCTGCTGGCGGCTCATTCTGGGCTTTCCAGGGTTGTCATGCAGACCATCAAAGCAGATACATTAAACTGACTAAAGTGTCTTTTAAAGGTGGGAAGCCCAACTGGGAGGACCTCAGATTCTAAACCAGTGCCATGAGGACCTGAAGAAGACGATCCCCAAATCCCAGACTCCTACGAAGCTGCTGTCTAACGAACACTGCAGTAGCCAACATACCTTTACATGGCTCACAGGAGAGAGAAGTCCTGAACTCTCTGGCTCAACTCTAGGCATCTAACTACACCCGGAAGCCAGGCACAGGCTACCTGCTGTGTTCCCAAGGTGCTCAGCCTAAGCCAGGACAGCATAAGTCAAGTGAGGCAGGGATTAGTGAGAGGTCTGACCTTCTTTGGGGCACAACCCTGGAAGAATGAATTTAATCAGACTTTCCTGGTCCACCCGAAGCCAGTGTGGTGGGTAAAGCTGGCCCTGGAAGTAGACCCAATAAGCACTAGTAGGGTCAGCATGGGAAGGGCTCTAGAGGGACATGAGTGTCTCCTTTGCCACACCAGACACAAATCTGTTGATCAGACTGGCAAACCAGGCTCTTTTAGACTGCGTCCTTCCTGGTAAAATTCATGGTTATGACCCTTTTTTGAGTTTCTATTATGGGTCAGGCACTGTGATTTATACACATTTTTTCATTCGATTTGGTAAGTAATATCTATCATATCACTTACCATTATTACTTAGACGGTAAGTAATATGATATCTAATTTGTAGGTGAGGAAAGGGAGGAGGCCCACACTTAGCTGCTGGCAGAGCTGGGATTTGGACCCAGGTGTATCTGGCTCTAAAGATGAAAAGAATGTCACAAAGAACCAAGAAACAGTCCCTCGGCATTTAGTCAATAGCAATTTCTTCTTACAAACTTGTCCATTTAGGGAAGTCATTTGTGCAAAGGATGTAGAAGAAAAGATGAGAAAAGATGACACTGTGGGTAGCACCAGCCAGTCAGCGAGGTTGCTGTGGCAACCTGTGTTTGTGGTCAGTAACAAGTGCTTCCCTATGTCCACTACCACGGCAATGGAGAAACTCTGCTTCCTCGAGGAAACCGAGAAAGGAAATATCTGAGTGCAGGGCAGAGACAGCCAGATGTCCCCAACATTCATTCATCTTTCTTCCTTTTAAGAATAGAAATGCCTAGAATTTTAATTAAGTTATGTGGGCTCTTATCTAGAGACTGCATTTCCCAGCCTCCTTTGCTGCTAGACCATGTGACCAAGGCTGGGCCAATGAGATGGGAGAGGAAGTGACATGTACCTTAGAGAAGAAGGGGACTGTCCACTGCTTTCTACCCCAGCCCCCATCCTGGGAAGTTGGAGTAGTTTCCTAGAACCCAGAAATGGAAGCCACGTGTTGCAAGTGGCAGAGCTGTGGCACCAGCCCAGGCTGTATGCCTATGTCATCGTATATATTTGAGCGAGAAAAACATATTTCAGCCTCTGTATTTTTAGGTCTTTGTCACGGCTATTCAGCCTATATCCTAACTCCCAGAGTCCAATTGTGAAAGGTGACCTAAAATGGATCGTTAATAAGAGGATTTTTCTCTGTTTCCCTGGCTCCCCCCTCAACATTAAAGCACTGACTGGACCCTAGGCCTCCTTTTCACATCCCAGTTAGTCAGGGCCAGCTGGAGTCACTAAGTGCAACCTGGAAGGAAGAGTTTAAGGAGATTGCAGAAGCAACTCGGGGCATGGCTCTGACCAGTGGGCATTGACAAGCCCGGGTGCTTGTGTGATGCTCATGCAGAAGTTAAAAGCCAATCTCCCTTCATTTGTATTTTAAATAATCACTGGGAAGAAATTGTATGCATCTAGAACATACTGGAATAAATAATAAATGGGCTTTCTTCATTTGATCTAGAGAACACAAGGAGGCAGAAAAAAGAAACATGTGAAGAGAAACACAAAACTATTTCTCTTTGAAATGCAAATGGAAGCACCTGTGGCCCAGGAGAAGACGCCTGCACAGGAGGTCTGGAAACCCAGGTTCCGACTCCTGCTCAGAGCCTCAGGATGTGCAGAAGGCGGGAGGGAGGCCCTCAAGTCCCTTTCCACTTCAGCACGGCCGGAGTCTAGGGCAGCTTGTATTTCCCAAAGCTGACTTCAACAGCATCTCCCATCCTACAGGCTCTGCTGCGGTACGGCCTTGCCTTCTCTCCCCATGAGGTCTGGGGAAACCAAATTCCTTCCCTTGCATCTGGCTTGGCCATAGTGACCAGCTGGTAGCCAATCAAATGCTGTGGAAATGATGACACACGGCTCCCAAAGACAAGGCAAAGGAGATCACGTAGCTTCGACCTCCAGGCCCTTGGAGCCTCCTCAGAGGCTCCTTATAGCAGTCATGCTGTGAGAAGCCCGAGCCACAGGACAGGCCACATGCAGGCTCTGTGGTGGACAGTCCCGAGTGGGCCCAGCCTCACGCAAGAGAGAGGCTTCGCGACAATTCCAGCCCCAGTCATTGGAGTCTTCCCAGCTGAGGCCTAGGAGTCCTGGAGAAGTGGCAGCTCCCTTAACTACTCCCCAACACTGTCCTTGACCCACAGAACCTGTGAGCATGAGTTAGTTTACACCACTAAGTTTGGGGAGGTTTGTTATACCACAGTAATAACTGGTGCACAGTTTTAGAGCGAAGTGAAAAGCACATCTTGAAAAACATGCCTGAGTTATTAGTCATCTGGAAATTTCCTGATTAAAATACTGGGGTGGAAAGATCATCCCACACTAGCTGTTCAGTGGATGGAAGGAAAGTGTCAAGCGGTAATAGCAAAAGGACCTCTCAGGATGAACCCAGACACAGCGCTGCAGGGCCAAGCGGAGTGCGCTTTCTGTGCTCCCCATCCCAGTGTGGTCTTCGGGAGGCAGAGCATCGTGACTAGGCCCGAGGCACGGGGGTGCCCACAGGGTCTGTGAGGGCAGCCTGATGTCTAGGGGTTTGAGAACGATTTATACATACTCTTTAAAACACCCTTGTTCTCACCCACAATGATCCCACACATCTCTGCCTACCCTCCAGGGCTCCCGGTCAGCAGAGTTGGGGACACCAGTCTGGTGGGTGAAGGGGTGAAAGGGCAGTCATCGCAGGGGCTGTCCGAGGAGTTTCCCCACAAGACACGGGGAGCTGCCTCTGCAGTCGAGGCTTCCAGACCCAGAAGGGCTACCGCCGGGTACAGGGGCATGTGGGGAGCACCTGGTAGCCTCAATCCTGTCACAGGCCAGGGAACCAGGGGCGTGTGAGCAGGGCCCTGGCTGGTCACCTCTCACCGGCCTGCTCGGGGCTTCCCAGGTGCTGCCCTCACTTCTAAGGATTAGTGAAACCTCAACCTCCAACATTTTGTACACTTTTTAATTCCAATTCTGTTTCGTTTTCCCTAGGGCAGATTCACATCGTTGGGTGGGCAAATCCTCCAGTGGAGAAAGCAGAAATTAGGGTATGCTGAATTCCCTGGAGCAGCAGTGCACAATAAAAAGCTTTGTTCTGCTGTTGTTTTAGCTAACAATTTGCTTACAGTTTGACTCCTTTTGATATTTTAGTTTTTATTTAATAAGTGGCACACTCATGTGGTTCATAAGTCAAAACAAATTCTCAGTGAGCTTGTCCCTCCTCTCCTCTGGCCGGGTTCCCACTTTCATCAACTTCATGTGGATCCCTCCCAGTTTTCTATATGCAAATGCAGTAGTGTTTCCTTCATTTCCCCCTTTCACACAAGGGGTAGTGCTCTCTGTCTTTGTTTCCAAGGGAGTATTGAACCAGAAACTCCAGGCTGTTATTAACATAATATCACTCTTACTGGTAATGTGATTGTGATAATTAATTACATGTGTCACCTTGGCTGGACTATGGTGCTCAGTTGTTTGATCAGACACCAGTCTAGGTGTCGCTGGGAAGGTGTTTTGTAGATGCGACTAACATTTTAATCAGCAGCCTTTAGGTAACGTAGACAGGCCTCCTCCAATCACTGAAGGCCTCACAAGCAGAACGTGGGGTTTCCCGCAGAAGCAGGCACTACCTCAAGGACACAACACAGAAATCCTGCCTGGGTTTCCAGTCTGCCGGCCTGCCCTGCGATTTCAGATCTCCGACTGCAAAGTCAGCTCTTACTAAGTCTCAGCCTGCTGGGCTGCCTCGCGGGGTTTGGATTTGCCAGGCCCGACAATCACGGGAGCCAGTTCCTTAAAATAAATCTCTCTCTATAAATATGCACACCTCCTGCTGGTTCTGCTTCTCTGGAGAACCCTGACTAATACAGCATTTATATCTTTATCCTTAGGAGATGCCTGCTGAGGAATTTACGGGGGAATTGTCATGATGCCTGTAACTAACTTTCAGCTGGTTCATTGAGAAAGAGAGAGAGAGAGAAGGAATTATGGCTCGACATGAAACGTTAAATCCAGGTGACCTGTGCACGGTTCATTGTACCAGTCTCTGGACTTTTCCATGTGTGTAAACATGTTCCTAACAAGGACTTGGGAGACATCACTTCCCCACCTGTGTTTCCACGTGGGGTCTTGTGCGGGAGGGAGGGGCAGGCACTGTTGATGGGTCATACACACGCATCCTGTGACCCCAACACCCAGCAGCAGGAGCAGGCTGGGGGTGGAAAGAGACATAATGTTCTAGAAAAGTTCTGGGCCTGCTGATGTTGGTGAGGAAGCAGCAGGTGATGGCCCATCTCCCAGGCTGCTGTGGCCCTGACTGGAGGCCCCCAGGGAAGCAGAGTTGAAAGGGGAACCAGGCTGGACTTTGTCCCTCTCCAAGGGAGAGGTTGGGGTTGTGACCTCTCCCTTGTGTCCATCCAGCCACCTGCCAGTATCTCCTCCACCTGTCTTCTTTCTTCTCTTCCCCTGACGCAGGTGCACACTCGTCAGCCTGCAGAAGAAGGTCGGGGTGGGGGAAGGAGACCCGGATGTGCCTAGGGAGGGGGCTGAGGGGCTGCTCTGTCCCCCGGGAGAGAGGAGCAGCGTGGGCCGTGCTCCCTGCCACACCGTGTGTCCAGTGTTTTGTGGAGGGTCTTTTCATCCCTCGCTGCGGTACTAACACATCAGGGAGAGAGCATCGTGTCGAGGCTCGGTATGGAAGAGGAAGGGTGAGGCCGAGTTAGAAAAATCTTGCTTGAGTGTGAATGTGTGGGTATGAAAGTAGCGTGGCCGCTTACACACAACAGGGGACAGTGGAACCTGCAGACAATGGCTTGTGCTTATTAGCTGTGGAGAGCCGAGTCCTGGCTGGCATTAGCACGCTTCCGTGGAGGCTCTCTTCTGCAGCACGCCGTCTTGCTGCGAGAGGCAACGCACTAATTACTTCGCCTTCCTGTGCCTCAGTTTCCTTACCTGTAAAACAGTAACGATACTTTTGCCTAGCCTAGGGTTTTTCTGAGTTATGTTTGTAAAGCCCCGCTTCTAAGCATCCAGTAGAAGTTACCATTTTTTTAAAAGCATGAAACATTTTGTGTCTGGAAAATTGTTACTCTTAAAATAAATAAGGATTGGGATTGGGCTCTGCCAAGAAACAGCAACCTACATTTTTAGATACTTGTGAGAATCAGACAGGAATGGTTTGAGTAAAACACGGAAATGTCGTTTAACCAGATACCAACTTCTAACTGACAGCAGAGATGGAATGAAACTCTAGCCCGCGGATTTTGCTAACCAGTGTCTGTAGCCTGGTGGCTGATACGGAAAACCTCAAGCGCTCGGCCCCTTTAAACTGCCATGACCATGTTGGACAAAGCAGCTCTCTCTGTGTGAATGTGGCTGAGAGAGGATCAAACACCAAATCTCCGCCTGCACCTGCTCCTGGTTACAGAGTCTCCTTGAGCCGTCTACTTTATGTGCCATTTGACCACTTTGAGAAGCTTCAGTTGGAAAAGTTACAGTGTCTTTCTCTAAAACAGCCAGTCCCTTGTCTGTCGCCGTGTTTATGTGGTCTGTTTTCTTCTGTGCTCGTTCTGGTGGCCATGTCAGGGGAGTCTTCACAGGAAAACAGGTAAAAGACACGTGTTGATATTTACAGAGACGGGATGAAAACCTGAATGGCAGTGATCAACTGGACATGGTTGTGACGGTTTCCTAAATGGGATTAGAGGAACACACCGTTAGCAGCCTCTGTAAAAGAACCTGAAAGAGACACAGTCTGAGAGTGGAAGAAACACAGATTGCTTTTCCTCTGCTCTCACACCACACGGTGATCAACGGGGAAGACTTCTCTGACCAGATGTATGGGGTTTTCCCCAAGCAATCAAGTCTGTAGCAGGCACCAACTAGGTGCCCTCAAATTAAATTCTGATAATATCTACCTGGACACAGCATCAGATCCCACAGGGTGATGGCTCAATCCCATGAGACTGCCCCTGCTTCAGACAGCAGGTGCAAGTCCGGGCTTCTAGAACTTCTGACTGACCACTTCAAGTTGGGGTTCTCATGAACTTCTCCTTGGGTTTGGGAACTCAGGCAAACACTTACATGTACTTGTTTATTGTAATGGATGTTACAAAGGGTACAGATGAAGGAGCATGCATGTGAGGTGTGGGGAAAGCAGCACAGAGCTTCCCTGCCCTCCCCAGGCCCACCACCCTTCAGGGACCTCCACATGCTCAGCTATCCAGAAGCTTTCCAGAGCCCGTCCTTCTGGGTTTTTGTGAAGCCTCCATTACACAGGCGTGATTGACTAAACCACAGGCCACTGTGATCAACTTATCCTTCGGCTCTTCTCCTCTCCCTGAAAGCTGGGGATGGGGCCGGAAGTCCCAACCCTCGAATTCTGCCTTGGTCTTTTTGGTGACCAGGCCCCATCCTGAAGCTACTTAGGGGCTTCCAGTCATCAGGTAATCATTAACTTACAAAAAATTCACTTTGGAGATTCTAAATATTTTAAGAGTTGTATGCCAAGAAATGGGGTGGAAGACTAAAAACATATTTCTCAATTATCACATATAGATATCCCAGCCATAAGCCTCCAGTGTATGGTGTTTTGTTATAGCAGTGCAAACTGACTAAGACAGAAAATGGAGACCGGGAAGTAGGTGTGCTGCTGTAACAAACACCCGAAATGTGGAAGTGGCTTTTGAGCTGGGTGATGAGCTGGATGGATGAGGCTGAAAGAATTTGGAGGTGCACACTAGAAAAAGCCTGGATTGCCACAGTGAGCCTGTCAGAGCGTTTCTGGTGAGAGCTCAGAGGGGTGGGGGAGCTGTAGAGAAATTCTCCATCGTCTTAGGGAATATTCATGTGGTCCTAACAGAATGTTGGTAGAAATATGAACAGGAAAGGCCATCCTGATGAGGCCTCAGATGGAAATGAGGAACATGTTATTGGACAATGGAGGAAAGTCCATTCTTGTTATTAACATAAAGTGGCAAAGAACCTGGATGAATTGTGTTTGTGTTCTAGTGTTTTGTGGAAGGTGGAACTTGCGAGCAATGAAATTGGACACTTGGCAGAGGAAATTTTTAAGGAAAGTGTTGAAGGTGTGATTTGGCTTCTCTTGATTGACTACAGTAATAAGCAAGGAGAGAGATGATTTAAGGATAGAATTGTTAATCAAAAAGGAAGCAGAACTTGAAAATGTGGAAAATTTTCAGCCTATCCCTGTTGGAATAAATGAAAAAGTCTCTTTGGGAGAGAACAAAAATGTGGCCGGGAGACTGTTTGGCGAGGAGATTAGTGTGGATGCCATCGTGAGAGTAGGCCCAGGCCCAGAGTCACCACGGGGCAAGGCCGCCACCCCGTGTCTGGAAGGTAGGACTTCCACCTCAGTGGGTCCAGAGCATCAAGCCAAAGAAGAGTTAAGAAGACCTCCCATCTTAACATTTAATGTTGTTTGCTCTGTTGGGCTTCAGCCTTACTTTGAACCTATTTTCCCTTTTGAAATGGGAATGCACAGACCCATAGACATTCCTGTGCCTGTCCCGTTCCTTTAGTTTGGAAGCACATAACGTGTTTGATTTCAGATATTCACGGCTAGAGAGGAATTTGTCTCTGGATGACTGATACCTTGAGTCTCACCCATATCTGATTTAGATATTCAGTACAGACATTAGACTTTCAAGTTGATGCTAGAGTGAGTTAAGACTTTTGGTGCTCTTGGAATGTGAGAAATAAAAATAAAATCCTAAGCCTTCCACCCAACCAACTGGATCCTTTCTTGGCCACTGAAGGACCCCAGAGAAACCTTAAAACTAGAATCCCAGCCATGATGGGATGGAGGTCAGACATACCTTGTTATACCCCCTCCCTGGTTAAGACCATCAGGCTTTCTTCCCTAAGGGTTGGGCAGAATTAGCGCTTTGGAAAGACTTGCTCCACTGCTGATTTCAACCAACTGCCTAATGACGTTCCTCCCTTTTGTGTTTCGGAACAACTGACCGGCATTCCTTCCTGGCAAGGGACCACTTATCATGGAGTGGTTCTGACCAGTCTACAGAGGCTGCACAGAGAGGACTGTTGTGTCTTTTGCTTCACCTTTTGATCAGGAGGCTGAAAACTCCAGCCTCAAATTATGCTAACACTGCCTTTCTTTGAACATGAATCCCATGGAGTTGCATGACGCTCACTTGTGCTCATGCGTGTTTCTCCTTTTGTAAATATTCATGACTCCTCTTATAGCTTGTTAAATATGTGTATTTGGCCACATTGTTGAGCATAAATTCCTATTCCTGTTACTCCTCCCTTGAGGTACATGTTTCCGGCTTCTGGCTGGAATCTATGCTTTCCAGCCTGTCAGAAAGGCCACCCTGTAGGCCGTAACCCTTTATGAGAAATAAAACCCTCCTTTCCAAATTTATGAACTTTACCATTCTTCAGTTGAAGAATGGATGGAATGAATGTATTTTACACGTGAGAAGGACATAAATTTAGGGGGGTCAGGGAACAAATGCTATAGTCCGAATATTTGTGTCTCCCCCAAATTTATATGTTAAACTCTTAACTCCCAAGGTGACAGTATTAGGAGGTGGGGCATTTGGGAGCTAATTAGGTCATGGATAGAGCCCTCATGAATGAGATTAGTGTCTTTCTAAAAGAGGCCCAAGAGAGACCGCTCACCCGTTCGTCTACCATGTGAGGACGCAGCCAGAAGAGGCTGTCTATGAACCAGGAAGTGGCCTCACCAGACACTGGATCTGCCAGTGCCTTGATCTTGAACTTTCAGCCTCCAAATCTGTGAGATGTAAATTTGTCGTTACAAGCCACCCACCCAGTACTTTGTCATAGTTGCCTGAATGGACTGAGACAGTAGCTGCCACACGGGGAAGAACCAGGCTGGTTCCTGCACCCGAGGGTTAGGAGGCTATGCATCCAGAAGGCACCCCCGGGAGCTCCAGGTGAGAGAAGAGTGGCCACTGTGACCCTAGGCTCCTCTTTGCCCCCTCCTGTTGGTCCTGTCTATGCTCCTCTGGTGACTTTGTAACAGTTGAGCACCAGCTGGGAGGGAGGGGTGCTGGTCCACTCTGGGGCTGTGAGGCGCTGAGGGACAGCAGTCGCATCGCAAGAGTGGGGGGTGGGGAGGGGCTTTGCCTCCTGAAATAGGGGTCCAGTGAGGCAGCACTTCCCTGTGTGATGCACATAGGACGCAGTGTGGTACAGGGGCCTCTTTTTACCCTTTTTTTTTTTTTTTTATACTTGAATCAATCATTAGTGGCTTTAGACAGAGGTTGTGGAGAAAAGTCCAAACAATGAGATGTGTGATGAAGAGTGAATCCCAAAGTCTGCAGAACACAATGTGGGCAGGGCACAATGACTTAAGAAGCCCTGGAGTAACAGCGGGGATGGAAGGGAAGGGAGCCGTGTGTGGGCTCAGGTTCTCCAGGAGGGTGTGTGCTGACGGCGCAGCCCACCTAGACGCAGAGGGGCAGCAGAGGGCGTGTCCTGGGAAAGTCCTGACTGTCACGGGGTCCCGTGTGAAAGCACAGAAAGAAGCCCTTTTAAACACACACGCTCTGCTTCGTATTGTGTGTGTCAGCGACAACAAACGTGACCAGGCTTCAGCCAGCTGTGTGCGGGGACAGCTCACAGCTCAGCCAGCGAGGTGCGCCCCTGCCGGGTAGTCCCCAGGGCCTGCGAGGCGGGTCCTTGGTGCCACAGGGCTGTGCTGGCCCCAGCAGAAACACTCCAGGAGCCAGACATGTTTCTCGAAGTGTATCCTTCTAAAATTTGGCTTTTTAAAAATCTATGTAACTTAGCAGGATTCAGACATGGTAAAGTCATTGTCACCTTGCTTGTGGAGGGGCAGGGCACAGAGTTGTTTTGCCAAAGTTAATTTGGGTGGTCCATGAAAATGAACAATAGATTTCCTTAGGATTGTGGACACCCTCAAAGGCAAAGACTGAAGTCTCTTTCAACAAAACCTCCTTAGGAAACTATCCACCACCTGCCCTCTTGAGCATTCTGGATGGAAATCTGGTGAGCACACCTGGGCCCCGTCTCAGGTGAGGAAAAGATGTGGTTATTGTATTCATCTTCTCTTGCTGCACAACAAAATATCACAAGCTCAGTGGCATGAAGCAACGCAACCGTATCATCTCACATCTCCGTGCAGCTAGAGGTTGCCCGGGCCCTTTGCTCAGCATCTTTCAGGCTGAAATCGGGCATCTGGTCTCTGCTCCCTTTCTAGCCCTGGGCCGAGGGCCACTCTCTGATCCTAGAGCCGCCCCGTGGGTAGTTTGCAATACGCCTGTCACCTCTTTTCCTAGCCCAGCAGGAGTGCCTCTCTGGCTTCTTCCTGTGCAATCAGCTGGGGAAAATTGTGTGCTTTTAAAGACCTCACATGGTTAGGCTGGAACCAGGTAGGACAACAGAAGGTGCCATAATGACGGGGTGGTATGCTCCCGGGCAGGGGACTGCACAGATCAGCGCTGGGGGTGGGAGCCTCGGGCCGTCTCAGGATCCTGCCTACCCAGGTACTGGCGGGATCAGGTCCAGAAACAGGTTATTGGCCAGCATTCCCCTAGATGTGCTGGGTGTTAGATCTTTTTGCCCAGGGTGACTGGTTTCAGTTGTTTGTGCCGCAGAACATCAAATTGCCCTTTTCACATTATTTGAATTTTACAGAATGTGGACAAATTGGAGATTTTCTGTGCTCAGAAAAAATTCCAAATTTCTGCACATTGCCTGCCCTCCTGTTCATGTGGGGTTTGCTCTGTCTTTTCTAGAGTATGTGAGGGAGCACTGAGTCCTGGGGCAGCTGGCCTGCCTCATGCGGGGTCCTGCTCTGCCCCATGGCAGGCTAAGCACAGAGTGCCCTCCGGGGACCCTCGCTGAGCCCCTGCTGTTCCCCCAAGAGGTGCTACTCGTGGGTCACCCGGGGGCTCGTTCCCTGGCAATGGAGTAAGGAGAAAGGCCAACCCAAAATGGGTTTTAAAGACATTGTGAGTATTTGACATGTATCGAACTAATCTTCAGCCATGAGTTCCTCTAGCCTCTGAACCGACACTTAATAAACACTGTATTGCGTCCCTGTAATTTGTTCAAATGGGATCAACTGCACAGAGAGGCAGATGTCTCTCTGAAAAGGGCATGCTCTGGAGCTACTGCCGGAGGGACTTCATGGCAGCTGCACTTCCCTGTCATCACGGGTGACAGGCCAGCGTGTACCATGCCAGCATGCCGACTTCACCCTTGTGTGTCTGACATTTTACCTGAAGTTCATTCTTTCTGTGTAAAACTATGAAGAGAACTTTATATCACATCTGAACTGATAGGTTCCATGCACTAGTTTTACTTTTTATAATACGCTCTACAATAAACACACTGTTCTTAGGATATAATATTTGTCCGTGTAACATCTCAAATAACTTTGGGAAATCACACTTTGATATGAAGAATGGATCTGTTTCAGCAAATTTCACTAGAGAATTTATAGGTGTATAATTTTATTTCCTTTGTTATATCTAATTTTTAAATAGATATATATTTAGAATATATAGGTATGTATTTATTATATAAATAGATTTAATTTTTAAAAACAAATAGGGTATTTGTTTTGCAGTGTTCCAGTGAAACTTATTCCCATGGGCGAATGAGGTCATACTGACCTTGGGGTCCTTCCCAGTTCCCAGCACTTTGTTCTCCCCGACAGAATTGCAGCTGTGCATTTTTAGGACACCCGTACTGTGAAATTGCATTTAAAGTCCATCTGTGTTCTCAAGTGCAAGTGCTAGGTCACTTCCCTGAGGAAATGGGCCTTTCACACACCGAGCTGTCACGCAGGTGATGTGGGAGTTGCATTGCCAACCTTCGGGCAGGTCTGTGGGACACTTTGTGCCAGTTAAGCACTGACACCCTTTACCTGTTGCTTTCACTCACAACCCTCACCTTCCCTGAGGCTGGTGTGGGTGGGCCCTACCCTCCATTGTCCAGCAAGCCACCTGCGTGCCACGGCCGTTCTCAGGTGACCCTGAGGCTGCTCACAGGCGCTGGGGGCCGTGCAGTCCCTGCCCTGTGGGTGCTGAGAGCTCCCTGGGAGAACAGGGCGCTCCAGGCTGTGCAAGGACTGTGCTGACGCAAACCCAAATCTCCTCCGGCTGCGCAGCCCTCCCAGGCCCCAGGCTCACTCTTCCAGTCGCAGGGACAAAGTCGCCAATCAGCTCAAAGTTCTGGAAACTCACTCACTGTCTTCTTTGAACTGAGAGTAGAATGTCACTGTGTTTGCAGCTGAGGTGAGCCCCACCCCACCTCCCAAACATGTGTCAGGATACAACTGGATTTATTGTTTATATCCTCTAAGTTGTTTGTGGATGGATTGGGATGACTTGTGGGAGCTGCTGGGGTGGGCATTCTGCAGTGTTCTCATGTGCAAGGAGCAGACCACATCTCCCCTCCTGGGTCTGAGGGCTCCCGTAGGAGGCACAGACACCCCGCCGGCTGAGGGGTGGTGGGACTCCACACTGCACCCGCATTTAGCCGGGTCTGTGGGGTGAGCTGCACAACCTCTCTGCCTCTGTGTCCCCGTCTGGAAAATGGGGAGGCAAGTGGCTACCTCGTCGTATGGTGCTTTGTCAGTATTCAGTAAGGCAACCTGCAAAGTGGAGAATGTGCCTGCCTGGCATATGGTCAGTAAAACGTTAGTAAAAAATACTGGCTAAACTGCTGAGATACAGTTTCACATAACACCTAGTTTTAGCCTGAAGTTTGTTGGGTCTCAGAACTTGCTAACCCCGACACAGGAGTTGCTCCTGATCCTCCCCTGCCTTGCAGACAGTTCCAGGATACCACCCCTCAGTGGGGACCACACTCAGGTCTCAGCCACCAACTGTGACGGTCTCCCTGAGTCCCCTCAGCCTCCCTTGGGTGTTTCTCTGGACAGCAGGCAGAGCGAGCTTCCAAACACATGTCTGGGTTCCACACGCGCCAGCACTTTCTCACTTCATAGAATCAGAATTTAAATTCCTTACCACAGTGCAACACGCCCCTGTGGCAGTCCTTATCGCTGCTGTCCGCTTCCTGCCCACGCTCCGGCCACACTGGCCATGGGCTGACTCGGGCGCAGTCAGCATGGCCCCGCCTGGGTCTCTCCTCCCAGTCTCCGAGGGAGGCCCCTGCGGCCGCCCGTCTGGAGCCGCCCGGCGCTGCCCGCTCCCAGTGCCGCTCTCTCCACAGCTCCTCTCGCGGCCTGGAGCTCCACGGCTGCCTGTAGTCCTGGCCCCACTGTGGCGGACGCCCCTGAAACCACTGTCTTATTTACAGCTAGAGTTCTGGCCCCTAAAAGTATGTCTGGCAGAATAGGACTCCGTGAAATACTGGGAGTGAATGCATAAATGGATTGATAATACACTCTGAATGAATGAATGGCTCATTCTAGTACCAGTAAGGACACTGTGGTCAATCCTGTTGATTTAACCAGAGTCTACGACCAGTCAAAGATGAGGCACTTCAGATTTCATTGTTCACGTACTCTCCCCCACGTCTGCCTTTGGTCAAAAAAAGAGCCCACAAGCAAGAGTAAGTGAAGATGACTGGACGCCAGACTGGACCCTGGAGCACTGCCCGCTGCCTGTGAGAAGGGCTGCCCCGAGAGCGATATTCTGCAGGCTGCTCGTGCCGGCCATCCCTGCCCCCACTGGCAGCTGTGTCTGCGCCCCTGTGTACCTTTGGAGTGAGGACAAACTGTACCAAGACAGTTCCATTTTGACATTCTTTTACCCACAAAGAAGTCCCAGGCGTGACATAACAAGAATGACGGTACACTTGCTGAGACTGAGCGGGATGTGCATAGCAAAGAGATTCTGGGCGGGCCTGCTCAGAGGGGCTAGAGCCTAAGCCTGCGCTGGCACTTTGCTGTCGGGACATTCCCTCGTCCTGCCCACGCCCCGCCCTCACGGGTCGGGTCCCACCTCATTCCACCCCCTTGTTCTGCAGTCACCTTCCCGCTCTCAGACGCTCTCTCTCAGTCTGCAGAGGTGCATCTCTCGGCCACTGTCCTTTCCAAGGCATTCCTGTCCTTGTGTGCTGCTTTCAATGCTGCAGAGAGGATCCTTCAACCGCTCCCGCCCCTAGTTCTAGGCCTCCTCTCTCCCAGGACCCTTGTCCTCCACGCCCCCTGGGCACTATCCTCCAGGATCAGGCCATGATCTCTGTCACTTGTGTGTTACGAGGGTTCCTCCTACGGTCCCACCACTGCTGCCATCCTGGCATACTGCTGTCACTCCTTGCCCTCTGCAGGCTCTCTGCACACGGCCCCCGCGCAGCTGAAGGACCTGCCATCACAAGCACACCTTTCCTTGTATCCCTCACTCACAGAGCCCTTCCACTTCGTCACATGCTTCTGGAAAGGGCCCCAGTCTGGACGAACCTGCTTTCCCAGGACTGGTGTTGGGCAGGTTCTCTGTGGCAGGGCTGCAGTCCATCCTGGCCGGTTGCTGCCTGTGCCACCACAGCCACCACCGTTGGACGTGCTGGAGCTCACCAGTGACCTTTCTGCCGCTGTGCCAGCACCCGAATGGCTGCTCCTGGTGAGGAAACCCCCACAGTGTGCTGCTGGCCTCCCTGTAATCTCGTAACATTCAACGGGCCCTGCAGTTTGCAGCACCGCTTCACGCTTCCTGGTCAGGCCGATCTTCGGTCCCCCGTGATCATGTTAGAGCTCCTCACACTTCCAGACCTTCGTCTCCATCCCCTCGCAGCGGTCGCTGGGCTTCCTGCTTCACTGGGTGAGAGGAGTGGTCACAGCACGCATCACCACGTGCGCCCACATGCTGCCGGGCTGGCAGCTCGCTCTGCCTCCCTCCTGGCAGCACCACCTGCCCGTCCTCTCGCCAGGTGAACCTTTCCTCTCACTCACTGCACCCTCCAGCACTCTGCTCTAGAAAATTCTCCCCTTTCTCTTTCCTGCATAATAAAAATTTCCCACAGTAGTGGAACATTAATATGAGCATAACAATTCACTGCAATTTTATCATTCAAAAGAAAAACAGTAACTACAACAAACTTCTGACTTCACACGCATCTCCAGCTACGGCCTGTGATGGATATTTTCTGTGCTTTTCCTGCATTCCAGGACACAGATGCCTGGGAGCCCCATTCCCCAAATCTCTGCCAGAGGGCCCTGGTCTAGACCCCACCCTGAGAGGCACCCTCGTGACACCTGGGCAGGAGAGGAATGCAGAGTGCTCTGTCCTGACCTTCTCCACCTCGGGACCTTTGCATGGTCTACTACCTCTGCAGGGCGCCTTCTCTCCCCAGAGAGACGCCCTCGGGCTCAGCCCTTCACATCTTCCCTCAGTTGTCACCTTCTCAGTTAGCCCTTCCTGACCACCCTACTCAAAATTGCAACCTGCTCCCCCTCCAGCCCCAGCACACTTTCGTCCCTCTTCTAATTTACTCTCTCCTCTGGCATTTATTATCACATGACTTTCTATGTAAACACAGTACACATTTTTTTATTGTCTGTCTGTCCTGACTAGAGTGCATACTCCATGGAGGCAGGTGTTTCGGCCTGTTCTGTGTATTGCTGGAACAGTGCCTGGCATAGACATGCAATGTACGCAATTGATTGATCAAATGCAGGAATACAATGTGTCCTTTAAGGCCTTACAATTTTTTCTGAGCTCTTTAGGTGTGACCCGTTGGTTCCCGTATGTCGTGCTTTTATCATCATCATACTCTACATTCTGCTGTTTGGTTTTAATTTTCTTTTTAAGAGTTGGTTAAGAGATGGGTTAAAAACGTCCAGATGGTAGAGATTGTTTGCTTGTTTCTTTGTTTCTGGCAATTTTCAAACATGGCTTAAATTAGATGTTGTGACTTGCCCTGAATGGAGACCAGTCCAACTCAGGACAGCAACGGTACCTAAGCCCTCGGTCCGGCAGGTAGGAGAGTGGGAGCGATGGCGAGCGTGTGATGGCGGCTCCACAAAAAGCCAACAAAAGGACCAACCATGCAGCCTGGGGCTGTTAAGCAGCAGCAGCAGCCTGCAGCCGAGAGCGCTCCGGCCGGCCAGGCACCCACTGGGTGCCGCACTGGCATTCAGAACTGCTTATGAGGGGAGGCAGGGAGGGAAGGGACGCAAGTAGCTACTGCGTGGTTGAACCTTAGCAATCCAAAGTCTCCAGCGATCCACATGCTTACTCCCCAGGCTACTCGCCCCCTTGTCTGAGGGTGATGCCTTATTCCTGGGCTTTCTCACATTTTTGTGTGTTGGGGAGAATGTCCCAGTAGTTCCGACTGTCATTCGTGGTTGCCACTCTCAAAATATCAAAATTCCAAACCGTGATTTCTAATAGTCGGACAGGCTGAGGGGAGGATGCAGCAGGGAGGATGCTCTGAGAAGTTCAGGGAAGAGCCGAGGCAGAGCCAGGCTTCATGGAAGGTGGTCGGAGCCCCCCCGGCCCTGAGCAAGGCCACAGGCACCTCAAGTTCTCAGCTTACTGTACATTTTTGGAGGGGTCGTGTCCTTTAATATTAGGCCCATGAGATCTGAGACTTATCTTGGATCTCCCAACTCAGAGGTGCATGAGCATTACAGCGTTCATAAAAACGCCTGCTCCTGGGGAAAACTTTCTAAGCAGCGACGCTATGAATAGAGAATGTGTATGAAAACTGGGGGAGGTTTTGTTTCCAGTGAGCTGCTGGTCAAATTGGCAAAGAAGGGAAGAATGTACAGAGACATATAAACATTTTCAAAGTCTGTATTGCTGTACGTATTCCTAAATATCTGTGTTGGGTTATTCCTATGTATTGGTGATAGACTCATTTGGGTGGCCCATGAGTCCTGGTATCCACACTGTCTTGCCACCCTCTGGTGAATCTGACCATCTGACTTGCTTTGCCCAGTGGATGTCAGTAAGCACGACCCACTCTTGGTAAGCGCTTGTACGTTGGGCTCATTTTCCTAGAACATCCTCTCTTAGAGCCCTGAGCCTTGTCTAAAGAGACCCAACTACCCTGCAGGGAAAATGACCACATGGAGAGAAAGAATGCCCCCAGCCATATGAAGGACCCATCTTAAATGTTCCAACCACAGCAGACACTGTTACCCAGTCCAGCTGAGCCCAGCCCACACTGCTGAGTCATGAGGAATCGTCAGTCATCATGGTTTCCACTCATTCAATTTTGGGTTGCACGGCAATAGATAACTAAGACAGGACTACTTTGAAAGCATATAGTAAAATGCAAAAAAAAGGGTAACATTACTTATCTAAATACATATAATAGGAATCAACTGGATCATTGAGGAGGTTACATAGGAAAATTGGGAGTAGAAGAAATAATAAAACCCAAAGTAAGTCCAGCTCACAGAAAGGCTTGCGATCGCATCCCAAATGGTTGCAGGTGGTGTGCAGCTTCCTGCGCTGAAATCAAACACAGAGACAGGATCAGTCAAGAGATCCAGTGTCTAGAAGATGCAAACACCGCGGGGTGCGGGGCTGTGCTTCTATGTGCACACGAGAGTGTTGTGCTGGTGTTGGGTAGGAAGCCAGGCGAGCCTATTCCCAGAAGACCTCACTGAATGGTGGTCGAGTGCAAGTTTTCCTCAAATCTTCTTCTTATTGTGAGATGTAAAACATAATCAGAAACGTACACAGAACCAAGATAACTTATCGCAAAGTAAACACCTGTGTAACTAGTATCCAGGTGAAGAGGATAATGTTGCTACTCCTGGAGGACCTGCCCCTAAACATACCAATTATCCCAATGTTTACGGAAATCACTTCCTTGCTTTCCTTTAGCAACTGAACAATATGGCTTAGTTTTCCTGGATTTGATCTTTAATAAAACCACGCAGCAAGTGTTCTGGTGTATGTGGCTTGCTATGTTAGCTATAGAGCATTTCTATTTAGTACTACACCAAAGAATACATCTCTTTATTTTTATTTTTAACTTTTTTTAGAAATGGTGTCTTGCTCCGTCACCCAGGCTGGAGTGCAGTGGCATGATCGCAGCTCACTGCAAACTCAAACTCCTGGGCTCAAGCCATCCTCTTGCCTCAGCCTTCCAAGTAGCTGGGTCTACAGCCCAGGCACACATCACTATGCCCAGCTAATTTTTTAAATTTTAATTATTTTCTTTAGAGACAAGGTCTTGTTATGCTGCCCAGGCTGGTCTTGAACTCAGGGCCTCAAGTGATCCTCCTGCCTCAGCTTCCGGAGTAGCTGGGACTATAGGCATGCAGCACCACACTCAGTTCAAATACATCTCTATTATTGATGGACATTTGGATCATCTTCAATTTGAGGGTGTAACAAAAACTGCTGCAAAGAATGACATTGTTTCTCTCTCTTGGTGCACATGTTCAAGCAATTCTGTTGGGAACATACATACCTAGGGGTGAGTTTGCTGGGCACTCCATTATTCATGATTTTGGCTTTAATAAATTATGCCAAGTTGTCTTCCCAAGTGGTTGTACTGATTGAATCCCTTTCCATAGCGTAAGGGTTCTATCACGTTACACCACACTAAAGCCTTGGCGCTTCTGATGTGTGTAGGGCGACTGCACTGTGATTTTAATTTAATTTTCCTTGATTGCCTATTCATGGTGCATCAATAATAGAGATGTATTCGAGCCGAGTGTGGTGGCTTATGCCTTTATTGAGCACTCGCAGTGTCTTGCTCAGTTTGCTATTTGGTTGTCATTTTCTTAATTAATTTGTAGAAGTCCTTTTGAAGTCAAACACGTTACAAATATCTCTTCCCACGTTATGGCCTCCCTTCTCCCTTCTCTCCAGAGTCTTTGATGGCTACAGGGTCTTAGAATTGCTGTAGAACAATTTATCAAGTTTTCCCTTTATGGGTAACACTCTTTACTTCTTGTTTAATTGGTCTTTCTCTAGCACATGTTCAAGAAAACATTCTTTTCAATTTTTGTCTAAAAGCTTTGTCTTTCATGTTTAGACCTACACATATGTGTGCGTGGTATACGGTCACACTCATTTTTTTTTATTTCTGTGTGGGTCTGCAGCTGACCCAGCACCTTTTATTGGAAGACTTTCCTTTCATTCTGCATCACCATGATGCCTCAGTCTTAAACCCAGTACCCCTGTCTTCGTGGGTCAGCATCTCCTTGGCTTTATGATCTGTTCGTATTTTGACTTCAGTTTCTATTCTCTGAGGCTGCTGAACCTGCCGCCCTCCCTGCACCGGAAAATGCCTCCAGGGAGAGCAGCCAGAGCAGAGCTAGCCTCTTGAGGTCTCCGTCTTCGCTCAGATCCTGGCTGTACTTTTTTCTCTATTTTTAGTTCTCCGATGCCCTTAAACTGATGATTTCATAGTGTGTTCAGCTTTTATATTGTCCTCAGCAGGAGTTTTATTTCAGATGACCTAATTCATCATTACCAGAAGCAGAAGTTTGATATTCAGTTTTAAATAAAATGTGCAGTATCTTTGGATGTCGCAGGAGAAAGTGGAAGGACAATGAAGGCCAACGGGAAGGCTTCAAAACGGAGCAGCGTCAGCAGGGGAGGACTTCTCAGGTGTCGAAGCCTAGGAGGGAACCTCTGCAGAGCAGGGCAGCTGCGCCCGCAGAAGCAAGGCCCCAGGATCCAAGGAGGGTGTTTCACGGGTGGCAGGTGCTTCCACGCTTGTTTGAGCTCGGGTGACTGCAGCCACAAATAACATGCAGATTAATTCAAAATGGCTTAAGTGACAAAAGAAGTGTATTTTCCCACTTATTGCAAATTCTGGAATCAGGATGATTCCACAGTGGATTAATTCATCAGCCTGCTGATATGGTCGAGGACCTGGATGTCTCCGTCTCCCTCGGTGCTGGCCTGCACGGGCTGCGGCGGGCTGGCTCCCTCCACCTGGGCACTGTGGTCAGCCTCAGCAGCGGGCAGAGAAGTGGCAAATGGTGGAGTGGCAGGAGCTGCTCCTTCTCTCTCCTCTTGGCGTCTCTTCTCAAGGGCAAGGACAACCTTCCCCAGAGGCCTCCAGAAGGCGGCACCTCGTGTCTCCTGGATCAGAATGATGTGGCCTGTCCATGCCTAACCCAAGCACTGGTGAGGGGAAGAGGGCCACCATGACTGGCTCTGACTGTGTGACTCATCCTCTGGGACCAGGATGTGCCCACTATTGTCCCCCAAAGAGCTGCTCTGGGCTGCTAAGAAGTGGGGGTGGGCAAAATAGGGGCATTCCTCATGTTTGAGGGAGGCATGGGCAGGCAAGGAAAGGACTGAGAGGCTCCTGGACACACGGAGGGCTGTTGACATGGCCCAGGCCAGAGGCTGGGGGTGCCAGTGTGGGAAGGGAAGGGAGGCAGGGGAGGGACAGAGGCAGGAGGGCAGCAGTGGGGGGAAGGGCAGAGGACAGCCCCAGTGTGGGGAGGGCACGGACTGCAGAGTTGCTCCACCCCTGGGAAAATACTCTCAGCCTCGCTGCCTGTCACTGCTGTCATCATGTGAAGCTCCACAGGGCAGTCTGCAGGGCTCTGGCCCTGAACCGCCCACACCCTTGTGCAGGTGGTTCAATCCTACTCCCAGTCTGCAGACCCAGAGGCTTGGGAGACGTAGGATCAGCTCACATTGAACAGAAGCACTGGGTGGCCTGTGAGCTGGGGCTGGCCATAGTGACAGCCCAGGACCACCACATCAAGCTTGGGAGGGGTCCCTGTCACTCCTTGGTCCCTTGGTCGTTTCAGCCACAACCACGCAACGGAGACAACAGCAACCCCAACAGGATGGAAGTGTCTGGAACAACGGAACTGTTTGTGCCTGACTTAGGTCTTGGCCATTTCTGGGTGCAGCCTCAGGGGCGAGCTGAGCTTTCTGAAGGGTCAACCTGTCTTGTGCTTTGGCCCTGTAGCAGTTTGGGCCCTCCCTGAGCACGGTGGAGTTTAGTCTGGGCAAGTTGAGACTCAGGTAGTAATCCTGATTCAGAGGTGCCCTGGCAAAAGCAGGAGCATCAAACTGTGACTTCACTTTATTTGGAGGTGGGGGCAGGTCTTCAGGGTCTGGGTTAACATGGTTCTCTGAGATTCCAGCTAACTGAATCGAAATGTCATAATCTGCACATTCTCCAACCTGGGGATCGGCTGGATCTCGAGTCTATGCCATTCAAGTGAGCAAAGTCTCCCCAGAAGCATCACTGCTCTCACTCCAGTGACTTGGAAGTTAACGCATCACCGCATGGACCATGCAAACGGACGACTGGCCAACTCCACCCCGCCCTCTGCATCCCAGACATTCCGCAGAACTTGGTATTCCAGGGAGATCAGTGCCCAGCAAACTTTTTCTGTAAAGGGCCTGAGAGTAAATAATTTAGGCTTTGAAAGCTATATGGTCTGCATTCCCACTCCCCAGTGCTGTTGGTATAGCATGAAAACAGCCATAGGAAACCATGAATGAACATGTAAGGCTGTGTGCACACAAACCCTTGTTTACAAACACAAGCAGTGGGCTAGGTTTGGCCTATAGGCTATAGTTTGCCAACCCCTAATCTAATTTAAACAATAACGCTATTTTCTATGGGAGAAAAAACCTGGTAAAATTGTACGTTAATTGTTCTTTCATCGTAATTCACTATTTGATTTAAACACTTGCTAATGATGATTTTTATTCACTTTTTTTGGGGGGGGGGAAGGGTCTCCTTTTTTTCCCTTTGAGACAGAGTCTCACTCTGTTGCCTAGGCTAGAGTGCCGTGGCGTCACCCTAGGTCACAGCAACCTCAAACTCCTGGGCTCAAGCAAACCTACTGCCTCAGCCTCCCGAGTAGCTGGGACTACAGGCATGCGCCACCATGCCCGGCTAATTTTATATATATATACTTCTAGTTGTCCAGCTAATTTCTTTCTATTTTTTTTAGTAGACATGGGGTCTGGCTCTTGCTCAGGCTTGTCTGGAACTCCTGAGCAAAAATGCTCCTCCTGCCTTGGCCTCCCAGAGTGCTAGGATTATAGGGGTGAGGCACCACACCCCGTCTAATGACAGTTTTTAATTGCCAATGTTAGCAAATGCAATGCATTGCATTTTAATCTCTTCTGAACTGGCTAACAATGGGGAGAAGCCTCAAATCTTCTTTCCTGCCAAATAAAGCATCTGGTCTTTTATAAAAAGTTGATTAATTAATTGATATATTTTTAATTGGCAAATGATTTTGAATATTTATAGGATGCATGATGTTTTTATCTATATATATTATAAAAAGATTAAATCAAACTAATTAATATATCCATCATCTCATGAACTGATTTTTTTTTTGTGGTGATTATGTTAAAAAACCTATCCTTTTAGCATCAGGTCTTTTTTTTTTTATTTCAGCATATTATGGGAGAACAAATGTTAAGGTTACGTATAGTGCCCTTGCCTCTCTTCCCCCCTCGAGTCAGAGCTTCAAGCATGACCATCCCCCAGACGGTGCACATCGCACTCATTATGTATGTATATACCCATCCCCCGCTTTCCCCTTCCATCTGCCCGACGCCCGATAAATGTTATTCCTATATGTGCACTTAGGTGTTGATCAGTGAAACCAATTTGCTGGTGAGTACATGTGGTGGCCTCAGGTCTTTTGAGTCTGATTTGCTGCCGAGGTGGCTGCAGCAGAAATGTCTACTGGAGTGGCACGGTGGGTAAGTCAGCCTCTGCCAGCTCTCTGGTCCTGTTCGCGTGCTCTCTGGAGAGGGCTTCTCGCGCACTCTCTCCGTATCCACTGGCCTTGCACTTTTCACGGTCATCTCCTACACAATTCTGAAGGTATGCAAAGGATGCCAATCAAGTGTCACCAAAGCAGAGCAAAAAGGCTGCCTGAACTGTCACGATGGAGAACTGGGAGAACTGTGTCCAAGCTCAGAGCATCACACTCCTCACCCAGCATCAATATTTAAACCAAAGCTCAGCATTTCTGCTCCATGAGAAACAGCCTCTGTATCACTGGGATGTGGTCAGTTTAGTGCACCATTTGCAAAGGGATACAAAGTCATGGCCATAGCCTGGATGAAGAGGTAGAGGGAGAATTCTTAGCAGCCAGTAGCTTGGTGAGGGATGAGAAGGCCACTAACACAAGCTGAAGTCTTCCCGAGCCCCAAAACTGCTCTCTGAGAACTGAGCAGTGAGTCTGGAGGCAGAAAAGCCATGTTCAAGTCTCTGAGCACCATGACCTTGGGCAGATCACTACATTTTCTCTGAACCACTCTTTTCTGTAAAATGTGAATATGACAGATTGATTGCAAAAATGTCCCGAATTCCCATCCACTCCCTGCATCCTTTCCAGTGTGACTCTTCAGCCCCTCCCAGTAAGAGGCAGACGGACTCCTGGGCCCTGGAGCTGGGCTGCTTTGTGCTCGCTTTGGCTAACAGGGTGCAGCAGAATCAACGGCACTGGTTCTGACTCCTCTTTTGCCGGCTCCTAGTCCTTTATCTCTGCCTGCGAGCGAGCCTGGGCCAGCTAGCGGGGCAGAGGGCTGAGCCGCCCCAGCTGACAGTGCGAGTCCCCGGCACACGGCCTGGGCAGCCCCCAGTGTGCCAGGGAGGCGCAGCATGAGGAGGCTCAGCCCGACCCACAGTAACCGCCTGGCCTGGCTGGATCGGCCTGAACTGCCGACCAGCTGAACCGCAGGCTGAATGAATGGCTGTTTGAAGCTGGCAAGCTTGGAGACGGTCTTCTTCCCGGAGCTGTTACGGGGGTGCCTGCTGCACCTCCGAGTGCTGCGGGAGCAAACGGGCCGTGTGTGCTAAAACGCTCCGTGAGTCGTGGGTGGTACACGGATGTCAGCTGTTTCACCCCATGCCCTGCGGCACAGGAAGGCCTTGTGTCCCTCTTCCTGTACCTGGGCTGCAGGTGACTCTCTCCAGGCTCACGCACTCGTCACTCACGCACTCGCCCAGTGTTTCCTCTGGCCCCTGTGGGCCAGGCACTAGTTCAGGCACCGGGGACATTGGGGTGGGGCAGGGTAGAGGGGAAATCGATCAATGAATAAAGCAAAGAAAGGGAGCAGAAGTGAAAAGGGTACCCAGAAGACCTAAGTGTTGTGGGCAGGGTGTTTGTCCTTCCCCCAGTGGCATGGTGAAGCCCTAAGCCCAGTGTGACTACGTGGAGATGGGACCTGTGGGGAGATGACAGGGGTTAAGTGAGGTCCAGCAGGACCGGTGCTCTCCTAGGAAAGAGAGGCCCCAGTGCCTGCTCCCCACCGTGGGAGCTCTCTGTGGGAAGGCGGCCGGCGGCCGGCCAGCAAGAGAGGCCTCACCAGACACCAACCCTCGGAGCCTTGACTGTGGACTTTCAGCCTCCAGAACTGTGAGAATCGAGTGGCTGCTGTGGTATTTGTTCCGGCAGCCCCAGCAGACTGAGACCGTCGGTGTAGGGAGAAATGACGACGTGATTAGACAGCTACTTCACCTCGGTGGTCGGCTGACAATGAGGTAAGAAGAAGTGAAGGGCAGAAGCCCAGTGAAGATGCGTGGCCCGTGTCCGGGAGGAAGGACTGCAGGCCAGGGTCCGCCCGGGCAGGCTGTGTGGACTGAATTCTCCAAGGTAACAGGAGGCGGTGGCAGCTGCCGGAGGGAGGGGCGCTGTGACGGAATTTGTGTTAAAGGCCTTCTGGCCACTGTGTGGAGAGGGCTGAGGGCAGAAGGCTGGTGCCATGCGGGACGCTGCTGTGGTTGTCCACGTGAGAGATGGGGGTGACTTTGAGATGGGGAAACCAGGCCAGCGGGGGCTGAGTTTGCAGGTAGCTTCAGCAGGTTCTGGTGAGGTGCACTTTGACATGTAAGAGAATGAGAGGCTGAGGAAGTACTTCTTCTTAAGATATACACGTAAGGCTGTCAGAATAGACCAGACTTTTCAGTCCCTAACCATGGGCTCTTGAAAACCTGTAGGCTGGTCTTACCAGAAGCTGACAGCCACCAGCTGCGGGGGCCCCGCTGCCCTGTAACGGATTGGTGGAGCAGGCAGTGCTGTTCACTCACCACTCATTCCTACCGCCGGGAATGGTACCAAGGCTTACTGACACCCCCATATTTACTACTTGGAAATAGGGTGCAGAGGTCTATATGTGCATTAAGGATCTATTACTGTGCCAAAAGTCACCCCTAAAGAGACTCTGGGGCTGGAGATTCGGGAGCGGCTTGGCCGGGTGGTCTTGGCTCAGAATTTGGCTCACGCAGCTGCAGTGGTGTCAGCTGGGGCTGGGCTCATCTGAAGCCTTGTCCTCCAAGGTGATGTACTCACCTGGCTGATGTGCTGCTGTCTGCCGGCTGGTGGTCTCGGCCCCGCCCCGTGGGCCTCCCCACAGAGCCACTTGAGCGCCTCATGACAAGGCAGCCTGTCTCCCCAGAGGAAGCACTCCAAGAGGCCGAGGTGGGGGCTGCAGTGCCTTTTATGACCTGACAAGCCACACTCCCGCCACAACTTGTCAGTCGCAATAGGCCAGCCCCTGTGCAGCTCGGGAAGGTGAGACCAGGAGGCAAGGAGATCGCGGCGTGCTCTGGTTTTCACCACTGGCTGGAAGGCACTGGAGTCACTTTTCTGTGGTGAGGGTTATCTCACGTCACCCACAGGGCTCGTGTCAGACCAGCCATGTCCAGTGCTGGCTTCTCCCACTCAGAAGAAAAGTGTCCCCTCATCTGTGACATGGACTCTTGCTCCTGCCTTGTGGTGCAATGTGAGATGTGGTTTTGGTGCCGACACAGGCTGGTGCCTGAGAAGTATCCTCTTTCTGTCCTTTTAGCCAACTCCTACTTGCTAGGTGGCATACCCTTGTGCACAAGTCTTTAAAATGGCGACGCTGATCACTATAGAGCTTTTAACAACCTTTGCACCTTGTCTATGTGGAGATTGAACTGGTGTGGTTTTTTTCTTTAAGTATTAAGGGGGTAAAATGTTTTTGGTTACATGGATCACTTTTGTAATGCTTGAGTCATGGCTGTAAGTGTGCCCATCACCAGATAGTGTTCATTGTACCAGTTAGGTAGGTTTTTATCCCTCCTCTCCTCCCCCCTCCTCCCGCTTGATGTCCACTGAGTTTCACATTCCTCTGTGCACATGTGTGCTCATCCATTAGTTCCAGTTTAATAGCAAGTGGTGGATTGTCATCTTGACTTTGCCTGACACCTTTCAGGTGATACCCACTACAGAGGTCATTGTTTAGGGCTGCCCTACAGCCAGTACAGATGACAGCAGAACCCCACACACCTGCATCCAACCCCTGCCCCACCACTGTCACTGTTGAAAAGTTAATGCCCACAACAGATTCTGATTGTCATTGATAAACCCACATGATCAACCACTGTGCCTGACCCGATTGTGTGCCCTGGGGCACCATGTGGACGGGTCCACACAGTGACACTTTGTGGCTGTGGGCTGCCCTCTGAGAGTGCACTCACGGCCCAGCCACATGGGGCATGGGTGTGGCTATGGGTTCAATACTGGCTAACTCTAATTTTTGCCAAGTTTCAAATATGTTTACTGATTAGATGTCAGTTATGTAATATGGTTTAAAATATTTTCATTTTTTTGAAAATCAGCTTTATGCTTCAGAAGCAGGGAGCCCCTGATGCTGCTGGTGTTATGTGTTCTGCAGATGGGTACATAGTTCACGGTAAATAGTGAGTCAATACCTCCTTGTGTCAGGTGGCCACCGGGTAAGTGTCTGTATACCAACCTCATTAGTTCTCTGTCCATATGGGAGGTTGTTGTTCTCAGACACCTTGTTTTGGCCCGTGTG
Organism: Lepilemur ruficaudatus; assembly: GCA_963574885.1. Classification (NCBI taxonomy): domain Eukaryota; kingdom Metazoa; phylum Chordata; class Mammalia; order Primates; family Lepilemuridae; genus Lepilemur; species Lepilemur ruficaudatus. Next base: position 46,150 of record CAUYRT010034136.1, read on the forward strand.
GGTGAGCTGGGGAGCAGCATTACATTCCTGCTGGCCATAATGCGGGACTGGGTCAATCTCAATGAACTGGAGCTCTGGGCTGGCTGGCCGTGCTGAAACAGACGGCAGCTGCACTCTGCCAGCCCCACCCTTGCAGGTGCTGGTCCCCAGCACCTCGTCCCGGTAGCCTTGGAAAGCCGCAGTGGGGACAAACAAGGTCTAACTGGCACTTCGGGTTTTGTGGTGAATGGGTTGTGCTAGACTTGGCTTCTGATAAAGATTCAGATTAAACACTCTGAAGCCATTTGCATGAAGCCTTAATGTTCATGCCAAATATCGTCAGGAATCTAAAGATAAGCCGGCGGATCCAGCGGCTTTGCCATCTTACTTTATGCAATTGTACAGGTGAACTCAGTGTCAGGAGCGGGTGCGATGACATGAAATTGTCAGGGAGTGACTCACAGTGGCCCTGCAACAGGTGCTAAGTGGCCTGTGCTGCAGGCGGGGGGTCTGCAGAGCCTGCGCATGGCTGCAGGCGTGTTGGTCTTTGAGTGACGAGCAGCACACTCGCTTTTCTTTCTGTATGATCTCACCCAAAAGCCACCACAGTAGAACACTTTGTACGTGGGATTTTATCGTACTGTGGCAAGTGGACATCTGCTCTGTGTGTAGTCGGCTCAAGCTGCTGTAACAAACCAACACAGCCGGGTTGCTGAAACTATGGAAATTATTTCCTTATGGTCTTGGAGGCTGAAAGTTTGACATCGAGGAATCAGCAGGGTTGGCTTTTTCCGGGTCCTCTCTCCTTGGCTTGCAGACGGTGTCTTCTCTCTGTGTCCTCACGTGGTCTTCTGTGTGTGTGTGTGTGTCTGTGTCCTGATCTCTTCTTAGAAGAACACCATTCATGCTGGATTAGGGCTGCCCCCAGTGACCTCATTTTAATGTAATCACATCTTTAAAGGCCCCATCTCCAAATGCAGTCACATTCTAAGGCACTGGGAGTTGGCACTTCGATCTATGAACTCTGGGGTGTGGGCTGCAGGTCAGTCCACAGCACTCTGCTTAATCCGGTCCTGCGCTGTGTTTCAATAGCCTCGGAGAATAACTTTCAATGCACACTAAGTGTTCAACAGTGTTCAACACACACTAAGGCTATTGCCCGCATATGACCTGGTTTCTGATTGGCCCTGTAACTGGCTTGTCCTGGGGTTAGGATGATGTGGACTCTTGCAAGATCACAGCAAAAGGGAAGCTGTAAAAGGAGTGGGCACAAGGGGGCTGTCGGTCAGTGCTTGGCCCACCTCAGTGTTCACATGAACTTCTGGAAACTTGTTAAAGCACAGACTCCTGGGCCCGTCCCCAGAACTGCTGCTTCAGAAGGTCCAGGGAGGGCCCTAAAGCATGTGTTTGTAGCAAGTTCTCAGAGTAGTGATGCGGGGCCACTGCTCTGAGTAGCACTGGGCAGTCCTTGCCAAAGAACCAGGGCCACACTGCAGCAGAAGCAGTCACGGGGAAGAGGACCTTAAGCCAGGGAAAGCAAACAGACTCTGTCCTCCACACTGGCTTTGCAGTGAAACCCTTTGCAACTGTCATCATTAGGCAAAGCAAACAGAATGAGAAGAGTTCTAGGAGACGCTTGGCACCCAGCAGGGTGTCAGCGCTGGCCCTTCAGCACCTAGGATGGCAACTGTGGATTCACCGGGACTACAGTTACTTGCTAGGTGGGACAGCATCCAGTATTGGCCAACAGGGAGTTTTAGTTTCCTTTCTCCAGGGTTGGGACACTTGTGGGCTCCAGCCCCCACAGTGGCAGGAGCATGGGGATCCCACTCAGTGCTTTCCCTCAGATGCCTGCTCAGCTCTACACTTGCTTGAAGGAGAGATTTTGGGACAATCGAGGGTCTGCAGGTGTTTATCTGCAGGTGCAGTAATATCACGAACGGAATCACAGTTGCCCCTTGAACAGAATGGCTTGAACTCTGTGTCCACTTATATGTGGATGTTTTCCAATCAAACGTTTAGGATGCAAAACCTGCATATACAGAGGGATGACTGTAGTCAAAATTTTCTGCTGCTTTCGAGCCTTGAGAGAAACGATTAATGTCCTTTCTGTGTAATCAGAGGGTCACATTGAGGGGATATGAAACAAGGCGCGCTGTTCCTGGTACCGAGGGTTCCCAGCCAGGGAGCTGGCAGCACCCGCGCAAACATCTCTGCAGCGGCGCCACTGGCTGCGGCACCTTCCCCGCAGGCCCCGTGCTAACGCGCGGAGCAGAGCAGGAGGCCCTCAAGACCCTGCGGCAAGCCCAGTGCCAGCTGCCGCACTTACACCAGCCTCAGCAGGCTGGCTTCCTGGGCTGCTACGGAGTGTCACACACACACGGGGCCCTGGAGAGACCCGGGATGACACACACTCACATGGAGCTGAGGACGCAGAGAACTAGAACAGCTACAGGTGACACAGGCCTCCTGCTTCCCCTTCTGCACAACGCAAGGATCTGTGCTGCGCGGCCTCCACTGCAAGAGGATGCAGCTTCGTGGGATGGCTGAGGTTGTGGCTGCCGAGTCACAGCAGCCCTGTGACTGGGGGATTGTGGGCTGGAGAGAGGACATCCAGGACATGTCAGGCTTGAGCAGACCTTCCACCCTGAGTCTTATCACCAGGCAGTCATGAGATAACCACTGACACAGGTCTCCCTTCCCCACCACTGACACAGGCCACCTTATCCACCAGTGACACAGGTCACCTTCCCCACCAGTGACATTGGCCCCCCCTTCCCCACCAGTAACACAGGCCACCCTTCCCCACCACTGATACAGGCCACCTTACCCACCAGTGACACAGGCCACCTTCCCCACCAGTGACACAGGCCACCTTCCCCACTACAGTGAGCGTGCAGGGCCCCTGGGCAGCCCCTCCACTCACTACTTCCCCAAGGCTTCCCTCAGAGACCCAGCTAAGAGATGGCCCTGTTCACAGCCATGCCCCCTGGCCACTTGCCTTAGATCCTATCCTTCCCATGGGTGACACTGACTCTAGAAGGAAGGACACTCTGTCCCCCGGGGGTGTACACGGAGCCCAGCATGTGCGGAAGTGATTTACTCAGAGGACCAGGGCTTGCAGCTTGGCCTCCAGGTCCTGCGTGAGCTCTGCCTGGGAAATTCTCCACCAGGTGCCCGGCCACTGAAGGCTGTGTTGTCCCTCACGTTTCTGCTACACTGGGGTTCTCGGTGTTGGGAGCCTGAGAATTACTGGGGGTGCCGTGCAGCAGGGTGTGGCCGCCAGCCAGGAGGAGTGGAGTGGAGAGCTGGCTTGCAAGGTGTCAGTAGGGGTTTTGGTTGTCCTCAGGTTCCTCCCAGTTCAATCACAGATCCTTTTATGTACCCTTCTCAGGGCTGGTGACTGTACTAGACACAGTGTCACCCTCCTGCCCAGGGCCCCAGGAGCCGCCACCCAGGCTGGTGTCAGTGAATCTTAATGTCCTCGCCTCTGAAATAAAGGGATTGGGCTTGACAGTCTCTGATGATCCTTCAGCTCCCGGTGCTGTGTCATGGCCGGCTTCCTATCCCCTCAGCCTGCGTGTAGTTATCCACCACCACGAACAAACTGCCTTACAACACGGTGGCTAAAACAACTACATGCTAGTATTATGTCTTTTGAATTCTTCGGTCAGAATTCAGACAGGACACAGCTGGACTGCCTCATCGCTGGTCCTCAGTGTCCAGGGTTGCAACTGGGATCATGCAAACTGGTACGCTCTCTCTTTCTCTTTCTCTCTCTCTCCACACAGCCCTTCCCTGTGGCTGGCTTGGGCTTCTGCACAGCATGGTGGTCCTAGGACAGTCAAACTCCTCCATGGCTGCTCCAGGCGCCAAGAGAGGGTGTTCTAGGAGGCCTGGGTGGAAATCACAAGCCTTCTTAAGATGTAGGCTCTGCAGTCTCAGAGCAGTGCTTCCCTCAGTCTACAGGCCAAGCAATGCAGGAGGGTGGTAACTAGATCCCACCTGTCAGTGGAGAAGTGGCAGAGTGTATGGTCCTGTCTAATCCACTACAATCTACCTGGGAGTCGACCTGAAGCCCAGGTGAACACTCCCGGGACCCTGATGACACTCCACTCCAAGGCTGCTCCGCTTCATTGTCCAAGACCTCTCCAGCTGCCTGGGAGCCTGCTCAGCACGTGTGCGGGCAAGCTGGAGTCCCTCAGCAGAGGAGGGATGAGACAGAGTATGTAACCCTGGAATCCCACCCCACGGCAGAATGACTCAGGGGCATAGGCTGGGTCATGATTCGGAGGGTCCCCCGGGGACTGAGCCCAGCTGCCCTCCTCAGTGGGTGCTTTTATGGCCTCTTTTCTATCCCTCCTCACACCTCCTCTCCCCCACTGTGGCTTCCCAGGTCACCTTCCAGGTAAACCACTTGTGCTCAAGTCCTTGTCTCAGCATCTGCTTTGGGGGCACCTGAACTAAGATGAAAGCTTTGGCGGGGGGCTCTTGAGAAGGCATTTTGTAAGTGTTAGCAGTTATTGATATGATTGCTTTCTAGAAATTCCTTACATCATAATATGACTAGTTTCATAATCCAGATGTAGAAACTTCCATAGAAATGTAATGACCTGATTTCTGGATGGATTTTAAACTGTGCTTGCGCCTGTCTAATTCTTAGCCCTCCAGATCTGAGAGACCTCACTCTGCTTGTGTGAGCCACCTGGCCATCTGTTGTCACGAGTAACCTCACCACGGCTTCTGTGGGATGTGCATGATGTTGGTGGCACCTTGGCAACAACACATCTGCGGCGTGCTTGGCAGAAAAGCCTTTAAGGTGGAACAAGGCGGGCTCCTGGTCTGCATGGCAGGCTTCCCAGTTTGTGGCCTCGGTGTCTTTCTATGGTCTTGTTCCCAGGAGAGTGACAGAGTGATGCTTCCAGTCTCGTTATAGTAGCACCAGCTTTCATTGATGCTTGCTTACCAGACAACTAAAGGGCTAAGGGCCTTCATGAAGCTTATCTCTTTTAATTCTTGTAATACTTCCTTAGTAGTTGTAGAAGATGGAAGCAAGGGTTAAGGGAGTCAAATTGCTCACTCAATTCAAGTTTCCAACAAAACCTCCTTCTCCTGACCCTGTCCTCTCAGCCTTTGTTCCGTGGATGTCTAACACACGCACACTACGCACGCACATACACACACGCACGCACACGCACATGCTCTCCCACACCCGTTTAGACACTGGGGAGGGAGTTTCGGCCCATAGTGGTCGTGATCGCGAATCACTGCAGCTTTCATTCCTGAGACGTGCTGCTCGGTTTCAGAGATGTTATGCTGGAGCTTAGCGGGACTGCGGGGCAAGCAAGTATCATAAGGATGCTGGAAGAGCCAGGCCTTGCTGGGACTCCCGGAGGGAAGACGCACCATCCTGCAGAGGACCAAGGACGGGGTGGGGGAGTGGTCCACCCTGGCACAGACTATAAGGGGAGAATTTAAAAGCAATAATAAAACCAATTAAAATGAGTCTGCTTTTTACTGTCACCAGGCACTAGGAATTCTAAATGGTGTCAACAGTGACTTACTTTTTCCCCCCAAAATCTCAGTTGGTGAGAATTCTGAACAATTCCTGCAGTCGCCATAGCTTCAGTGATAGGTACCTACGCTTCAAATTAGCATATGGCGATTACCGATCCTTTAATAAACACTGAGCTAATTCAGAGAACTCCCTGCTCCGTGGTCCTCCCTGGACAGGAGGACTGGGCTTCCACACACGCATCCGAGAGACGTTCGTAAGGGCGCAGAACCCCACGCTCACCTCGGGCACTGTGGGACCCCGGGGAGCTACTGTGTTCCTGCTGGAACCAGCAATGGCACAGCGGTGGTAAAGTTAAAGAAACAGAATGAAGTTCCTTCAGCGTTACCACTGGAGTTGGCATCTGTGTTTAAAATTCCAGACGGTGACATAGAGTTCGGGATGTGAGGCACAACATTTTTATTTTGTAAGTTCAGATTTGAGTTCATGCGCGATCACTACTGGCGATAATTTTGTGTTACAGAGGAGACAGGTGAGTGTTGGCAGTGATCACTCTGGGTATCACTATGTCAGGTCTGTCTGCTACATCAGACTATGACTGGGGCAGAAATCCAGGCCCTTTTTGTTTTAGTTTTTCTCTTTTTTGGTTTTGCATACAGTTGGCCTACACCTGAAATGTAGATGATACATGACAAAGTGTTACTTTTTCTGTTGCCAGGTGCAGCTATCACTTGTGCGCTATTAAATCCTGACACTATATATCTTCATTGCAAGCACAAGGCCCACAGGAAAGGGCCTTCCATTGACATTTCTGGAATTTTCTTCCCTCTGATTCTACAACCATATGAAAATTAGTGCTTGAGAGTCTCCAGGCTGATATCTCAAGCGGGACTGCGCTTGTCCCCCTTGTGCTGGCTACTGTGGTGCTCGGCAAGAGGCCCTTCTGTGGCGAGACCCTCACGCCCCAAGGCTGGGAGTGCAGCTGCAAAGGCCTTTAGCTGGTGCCTCCCAGAACCTGCCCTCAGTCAGGGTCCACCCCAGTCCTCAGGCTCCCCCAACCAATGACACTTTCAGGGGGGCACACAGAGGACCAGCCCCATGGCTTCCATTGTGGACAAGCCTGAAGTGCTCCAGCTGAGCCCTTCCTTGGCCCCCACAGTTCAAATCCTCTGGCTGTGCAGCCCTGCTTCCCTACTGCCCGATACACTGCCCACGCACCGGCAGAGGCTGTTCCCAGGAGCTCTGTTGGAACACGCCCCACCTCTCAAACCCACACCTCTGCTGGATAAAGCTCTCTGGCCTATGTTCCCTTCCCCAAATGCACATGTGGGCCCCCATCCTGGTCCCCACAGCAATCAGTGCTGTGCACTGAATATTCCCTCCATTCAGTCTTCCAAGCTTGTGGAAGTGCCTCAGTTCCCGGGGTCAGTGTAAGTGCCCCTGGGAGACCCTCCAGCCTCTATCTCCCCTGGCCCGATGTAGGTCTTGGAATGACTGCCCCGGCAGAGCCCCTGCCAGTCCTCTGGCGGGGGGCCACAGGGGTGAGAAGCAAACCTCTGTGGGTCTGCACCCCTGCGGCTTGGGGCTGTTGTGACGGCAGTGTCACCCTGAACACCTGACTGATACAACGCCTCTGGGCTAGAACCTCCTTCCCTGATTTTCTGGCTGTTTTACCTTCTGAGTTCTGGACAGAATGTAGCCATCTCTGTAGACCTTCTCTGAATTCAGCAGGGGGTCGGTACTCATCTTTGTTCTCTTGAAGACTGTCTTCCCCAAGGGACCAGCAATGTCTCCAGGACAGGAAGTGCATCTGGGTGAGCCTCTGTCCCTCCCGAGGACTTGGTCTGAGAGGCAACGCTTGCTGGGTGCACACGGGACTCGTGAGGACCCGAGTGAGGCACTGGGGATGGGAAGACGAGTGAGTGTGCACAAGGCCAGATGGTGCCCACAGGAGGGACCTGCCTACCAGCTGTGCTAAATGTCACCCGTCACACAGCTTTCGTCAGCCTACAGCAGAATCACTGGACTCTCACCCACCAGCTGAACGCCCTGCATTCTTGATCAACAGAATGGCGTGATTTAAGTGTAACTGCAGTGCTCTGTAACATATTTTTCTCAGTACCGTAGCTTAATATCAATACAGGTGTTCTCTCCTGGTCATTCTGTAGGCTCACGTGTTGGGCAGACATCAACCACCTGGGGCCCTAATACTGCCGAGAGCAGCTGGAAATATGACAGTGAGTGCCACCAGCATCAGCCCTAAGGAACTTCCCGCTGCAGCCACAACTCCGACGTGTCATTTCAGCAGTTCCATCACCCCTGCGCTCTGCAGAGGCTGAGCAACCTGGGGCCCGGAGCCGGCACCCAGGGGGTCCCACAGCAGCGTCAACCCGCGACACCTCTGCTGCCGCTGCTGAGCCCGTTCTCTGAAGCACTAGCCTCTGGAGGAGGACCCCCAGAGCTTCCCATGTCATTCTGCTCCTGAATTATTTCCCTCCAAATTATTTCAGATCATTTATTTTCGTTTAATTTTGTTTACACGGATCACCTGTCCTAAAACTATCTGTTATACAGACTCATTTTAGCCTTGGCGTTTTAACAAAACCACTTAAGCCTCAGCTCTCTGGCCAATTTCATGAGATAAACAGCATCAGGCAACACACAGCGGTTGGCAGGGCTGCCTATGCACTGCCTGCCCCACCTGCACAGGGGGCCACGGGCACTGTGCCGCCCAGGCAGCTTCTGTGATTAGTCACAATTAAAGTCATTTCTGAGGTTGATGATTCTTCCTTGACATTGTCACCCTCCTTCCCAGAACCTGCTGCACGGGCTGCCATTGCTGGGCTTAGAAGCTGGGGGAGACCCTGTGCCAGAGAGGAGAGACGAGTGCAGTCCCATGAGACCCAGAGTTTGCTTTGGATTCAGGTTTGGAAATCACTGCATCTGCACTGAGTTGTGTTTGACCCTGGTGGACCAGAGTGCTACATGCTTTCTACTCTCCTCCCAGCGTGCAGAAGCTTGGAAGTTAAAAATGACATTCCCAAACTCCTTTGCAGCTAGATTCTTCTGGGCATAATTTTTCAGTTTGACTAGGTGCCTATGCTTGCCATTTCAGAGGCAGGAGGGAGCAGGGGCTGTGCGGTGTCTGCTGTTCTCATTGGGAAGCGTGGTCAGGAGGCCCTGGTGCTCTACAGCAGCTTCAGCAGAGGTCTGGATGTCTGCCAGTGGCTCTACAAGTGTCAAGAGCAGAGCTTGGCACAGCTGTTGTGCTGGTGAGCAAGTAGCAGGCACTCACAGTTCTGGAAGCCTCTTCTGAACCCCAGCTCTCAGCTAGGGTGAGGTACTCTTGAAGCACTTGGTTGTAGCTGGCAGTTTCCTGATTCGTGGATTGACCTGAGAGCCAGAGGTGGCCCAGCACCCCTCACCCCTCCATTATACAACTCACCACTTGTGGCAGCGACAGGGCCCTTCCTGGGCCCGTCTGCTCTGTGTTCCAGGAAGGCCCTGGCTACGGCCTGTTTCTTGGTCCTCTCAACCAGTTAGCCAGCATCTAATTTCCTATGTCAAATCTTGTTTGGCTTGAGGTGCTCTAGTGTCCCTTTCAATGTCTTGTCCATCTGCCGCTCTGCCCTGACAATGCTATAAAGCAAATTACTGACCATAGCTTTGAACAAGTGGAGTTTAAGTTTGCACTGAAAAAATAAAAGAATGGCTGCAAATCTTTCCTTCTTATAGTCTATCAATCTCTTTGGGGGATATACACACACACACACACACACAAACATGCACAGATACACATGTACATATATCTCTTGTTCTTTTTAGTTAAAAAGTAAACCAAGAGAGTTTGCAGAGAACCAATTGCTTGTAGCACACGACACTGCACGGGAGTGGATGTGCGGGAATCAGGAAAGCCTTGCATCCCACTGTGCCACGTCTGTACGAGCATCTCTCATGTGCTGTGTGTTAAATCTGAGCCCTTTGAGTGGACCGACAGCTTGACCTTCGCGGCGCATAGGAAGTCGGCGCTCTCAGGACCAGTCCCCGTCTGGGAGAAGGGGACGCCGTGAACCCGCGTAGGCTCCTCCTCGGGCTCTCTCCTGTGGCCCTGGGGACTGACTGGGTCCAAGAGGCCTCGAGGGGTGTTGCCGGCCCCTTTCAAGTACTTGTCATGGCTTTTAGGACAAAGACACAATTCCTGCCTCTGTGCCGGGGTCCTGCCATGTGTCCAGCTTGTTTCATTCCATGTGGGCACAAGACCCCCAGTCTCTCGAACAAGCGGGCCCACAGCACCCAGAGCACAGGGCCTCTGGCACACAGCGCCCCTTGCCTCGGGTGCGTCCACCTGTGCCCGGGCAACACCGGCAGGGCCCTCAGGTCCCAGCCTGGGCACCATTTCTTCAGGAAGCCTTTCATGGCACACACTAGACAGTACCAAAAATTTTCTGTCATTTTCGTAAAGGAAAAACATATTCAGTAATTCAATCTGCATTTCTTCAATTATACCTGAGATTAAGCAAGAGTTGTTGGCCATTTTTGCTTCCTCATAAATTGCTTGTTTATATTCCTAGGCCATTTTCTGTCCCTCTTTTTTATTTATTCATAGGGACTCATGCAATATTAAAAAATTAATTATTTGTCCTATGTATTCTATGTTTCTTTCAGTTTGGATGACAGTTGGTTTTCTGGCTTTTAAATTTGTTTAAGGCATTTTTTTGTCTCAAAAAAGTTACTGATTTTGATGTGGTCATAATTACTAATGTTTTCTTTTAATGTTTTTGGGTTTTGTGTGCAACTAAGAAAAGCCACCACTCCTCCAGAGTTAATAGAAGAACAGTGATCCAGTTTTATTTTTCCCACCAAAGGGCTATCTAGGTGAGCCAAGATCAGGCATCGACACTCCATGTTTTCTCGGTGATTTCGAATGGCCACTCGGTCTGAGTGCTGAGTTGCCACTGGTTGCTGTTCATCTCTGTACCACATGTTACTTCCTTCACTGTCCTCTAATTCTGTTCCATTACCAGACTGCGCAATTGCTGAGGCTCTAGAGCAGACATTAGCAAGCTCTTTCTGGAAAGGACAAGATAGTAAGTAACTATTTCAGCCTTTGTGGGCCACACAGGGTCATATGAGGTTATTAAAAAATGCTTCAAAGCAATGAAAACCATTCTTAGCTCATGGGACATACAGAAACAGGCCACAGGCTGGACTGGCCAACTCCTACTTTGTAACAAATGTTCGTGTCTCTTTCGTAAGCGCCCTCCCATCTCTTTTCTTGTTCAGACTTTTCCTGGCTATACTGACAACGAAATATCTCTAGACTTTATTAGTGTTTTGTTTAGGATATAGAGTATACAGAAACAATTGACAACTTTGCAATATTATGCCTTTTATTCAAGAAAAAGTTGTTTTATATATTCAAATCTTTCATGTCTACACTGGCAATTTAATGTTTTCTTCTTATCACATGTTCATATTTCTCATTAAGTTTATTTTTAAGATTTTCTTAAAAATGTTATTGTGACTTTTTTCTTCCATTATATTTTCTAAAGAGTTATTATTTATATATTAAAAATCTATTGATTTTAGTACATTAATTTTGTAAAAGCCACCTTTTATTGTTATTATCTCTTAGTGTTTCTAATTGTTTTTTGGGGTTTTCTTTTGGCTCCCAGTATATGCTCACAATGTCTGCAACGAGTAAGAGCCTTCTCTTTTCCAGTGCTTGTACTTCTTAGGCTATGATCCCGTCTCACCACATCGGCCACACTTCCCAAGGGGCAGAGTGGGATGGAGCATCTTTGTCTGGTTCCTGAATTTAATGGAAAGGACTCAGTGTTTCACTATTAAGTGTGACGTTGTCTTTTGGTTTGATACCTACATACCCCATTTAATACTGTCTTCACAGCACTGATTTATTTAATATTTGTGAAGCATTCCCTAGAAAAGGAAAAAAAGTATATAAATGGCTTGATTTATGAGGCTATAAACATGATATGTTTATTTTTCCCAATAACTGCTCTCCCACTACCCTTTTCCCCTAAAGGTGACCTCCTTGACCAGCCTCTGCAATGTTTCAGCCACTCTTGGATGTCAGAACAGCGTTACTTCAGTGACCAAGACTCAGTTCTGTTCATGTCGCACCTTCTCTCTCAAGGCAGAGCCCTTCTTCCCTCCCCCGTCACCTCCCCCCTCAGGCAGGCTGGGCTGCAGCCACTGGTGCGGAACCGAAGGCAGGCGTCCACTCCTTCGCATCCCCTCTTTTCAGAGCTGGCTTCTCTGGCACTGGGGGCGGGAGGTGTAGGTTCTGTCCATTGGCTGCTGCTGCTTTTCTGGCTGGCCCTCACACACAGTTTGCCAGGGGGCGGACATACTCGAGGTGTCTGGCTCATGAGCACAGTTGTGGTGGGGTCTAGGGAAAGCCCCCAGCTTCTGGCTCCCTGACTGGGAGGTCTTGCTGGGATACAACTCTGCTATTGCCTCTCCTCGCAAAAACAATCCACCTCCGTCTTTTCTACAGGAATGTTACTGCCCAGCAGCAGACGTTTGCAGGGTGCACCAGGAAGAAAGCTTAAGTGTGGCTGCCTGGACCCATGAGGGACTTGATCAGCCAAGCTGTGGCAGTGAGCTTTGGCACGATGCCTCCGCTTCAACTCCCTTCTGCCTCTTCCCACCATCCAGACTTTTGGCTTCTCCAACCTCAAAGGCCTGTGTGATTTACTGTCTTTTAGTGTTCAACCTAGACAGGGAGATTTGGTTTCCAGTCAGAGGCATTATGCACCCTTTTCCTGGGCGTCCGTGAACAGTCTGACGTCTTATTAGGGTTCCTGGCATCAGGGCCTGGAACCAGCTCCCACCTCCTGGAACCCAAGGGGACTTTTTTTGAGAGGTAGGTGGCAGGACAACGTAGAGTGGTCCGATGTGTTTTCACAATCTTCTAGCTGGGAGAAACGTGTGGGGCCAGCATGCAGGTGCTTCTGGAAGTGCCCTGTGGACGAGGGCATCGTGTCCCCTCCCCTGTCCTGTCCTGGCCACCCCCTTTCCTCTCTTGACAAGATCTTTCAGTAAGCCGAGGGCCGACTGTATTTCAAGATCTTCCTAAGCCCCATGGACACTGCCTGCCCGGAGAGAAGGGCGAGTGGGCGCTGAACGAGAGAATCTAAAACGACCTCTCTCCCTCCTGTGCTGTCTGGCGAGGCTGGTCGAATTTCGCATTTCGTGAAACTAGGTTTGGTTTGTTTGCTTCTTTCTTATTTTTTTTGTTGAAAAACTTGGGTGTGGTTTTTGTTCTGACTTTCTTTATAAAATTTTATTATTAACTGACAAAAATTATATATATTTATGGAGTACAATGTGATGTTTTAATATACATGTATATTGTGTGATGATTAAATCAACCTAATTAACATATCCATCACCTCACATTCTATCCGGGGTTTTTTTTTTGTGGTAAGAACATTTAAAATCTACTTTTGAAATACATGATACTTTATCATCAACTGTAGTCACCATGGTGTACAATAGATCAAGAAAACTATTTCTCCTGAACTGAAACTTTGTACTCTTTGACCAACATCTTTTCTCCATCCCCTCCCCCTTGTTTGTTGCTAAAATGATTTGGACAACAGCAGCTGTCTGAACCTGAAGATACCTTTTAAAGCATGCGAGCTTCACACCAGCTAGGAGGGGTAAACAGAGGAAGCCACAGGCCTGCCCATCAGCAGTGGGCATCTGACTAAACCACCGCCTGTTCCCAGCAGGACGGCAGTGGCGCGGGCCTGCAGTGACCAGGAAGGGGCACGCGGGGAGCTTGTCCCTTGCTCTGGGGCTGGATACCGGGTCATGCTCAGTTTGTGAAAATTCAATAAACTGTACACCTAGGAATTGTGCTATATTTATGTGTGTGTGTATATATCTTAACTTTTAAAATAATAAAAGGATGAGGGCGATTCTGCCATGGGGCAGGCAGGCAGAGAGACCCACGTGGGCCATCTTCAGACACCACTGCCCACTGCCCTCACCCACAGCACTTGTCTTGCTGCCCTGTGCTCCGGTCCTGTGTCCCCTTCCTGAGGGGTGTGGATGTTACACTCAGGGACAGGAGGGCCTGGCCCTTGATCCGGGCCGCCAACCCTGGCCAGCACAGCCTGGGCCGGGGTCCCTGAGTGCTTGTCCACTGCAGTGGCATGGCTTTGAACTTGCCAACGAAAGGGACAACAGAAAAACATCTTGGTGGTGGCTGTTGTTTTCAACACTAAGACTCTAGATTATCCAGAACAATGGGAACCCCCAAGAGCATGTCAGGACTTAGTGGAGGATCCAGGGATTCTTCTAGAATATACTCAGCAGGACAGAGATCAGAGTATAGAGAAGTGGGGACACAAAGGCAGTCCTCCACCCGGGTTCCAAGGGCAGAGACCTCAGGAGGCACCCAAGCAAATGGACAGACTCCCAGCTTGCAAACTTTTTTGAGTTTTAATCCAGGATTTTAAAAATTATGATTTTAATTTGATTCACGCAAAACTGACCTCTCCTGAGGGAGAAGTTCGATTTACCTCTCAGAAGCTCTTTTTTTAAAAAGTCCTCCCTAGATAAAAGAGGAAAAACCAATCCAAAACTTTCACTTCTTCATTTCTTTGCTAAATCTCAAGTGCACTTAAGGGGGAAACACACACACAACAAGACAGAAAGACTTATTTCAAAAACAACAGGTATTTTCACATTGGTGCTTTGACCTATTTCTGGATCAGAAACTGGATTGATTGCGTGTCCACAAAGCCATCTCCCCACCTGGTGTTTGTTCTACATGGTGGTAGGAAAAGAGCAACCTTGGGGTCTAACAGAAAATGCATTTCTTCTTCTTTTTTATGACAGAACGCCACAAATTTACTAAGTTACAGCATCTACTTTTATATTATTATATGCGGAGGCCAAGACTGCAGCTTAGCCCAGTCTTTTTTGGAAATGGTTCTTTTGAAATCAGCAGGTCCACTTCAATAAAAGAAATGGAATTCTGTCTTCCCTTTGACTTGCATCATCATTTTTATTTGTAGCTTTCTTTGTCAAGACTGTATCTGGAAGCCGCTAATGGGAGTTCTGTTCCCATGGAAGAGTATGGTGGTAAGTTCCTATCTGCCGTGAGGACACTTCCATTTCTAGAACCTTGCCAAAATAAATATTTAGGAAGAGATTTCACAGAAGTTCACATTTGGACGTTTCCACAAGGGATAGATCAAACAGGAGCTTGCAACGCCTGTGTGGATCGCCTGGTTCATTAGCTACTGCTGTGTGGGCTGCAAGCCTCTGGGACCACCCAGCCCAGCAACCACAGAGAAGGCCCATCATGTGGAGGGCTGCAGAGGGCACTCCAGGGGTCCAGCTGGGTACCTCTGCCTCAATGACTGTCACTCCGTCTTGATTTCCACACTGTGCTTCCCCAAAAATCTTTTCATTTGACATTTACCAGTGCTGCAAAGCGTTGAAAGCCACTGATCTACTTGAAACCCTTATTTTACCTGGGGAGAGAGAAAACATGGCTGATCAGGGATTCCCAAACAAAGATCAGCTAAGAGCTTTAAAACATCTGAGCAAAATAAACCTTATAAAAAAGTGGCAAATTCAATAAATGGGACTCTTCCTGTTCAAGGAAACAGCTAATACAGCAGTTTAAAGTTTTAATGGCAAGGATGTTCAATATATTTAAGCTTAGAGAATACAAACTATCCATAAAAGAAGAAGAGATGTTATGAAAAATAACTATAAAACTTTAAAATTTAAAAGATGACTGTTACTAAAACCTTAAAAAATAGGTTCAAGAGCAAAACAGACCTGATTGAAGAGGGGACCAGTGAACTGAAAGATGGCGGGGTTCTTATAGAGTGTTGTGCACAAGGACAAAGCAATTAAAGCAAGAGGGAAATGTGGCCGTGAGGGGGGACCAGAAGTTTATGTATCTACTTGCCAGGAGTTCCAGGGGGAGAGAACCGAGGGACTCAAGGGAGGAAAAATAATGAACCGAAGAATGATCAGCACCGTTACAGTTCAAGAGCAGGGCTGGCTTCACGGGGGCACGGTCTGTGCGATCACTTGGGCCCGGAGCTCCGAAGGGATCCGTGCTCCTTTGATTCTCCAGTGTTGCCACCTTGAAATTTTTAATAGTTTGATCTCCGTGCTCATGTTTTGTAAGTCCTATGGGGCCACGGGCTGCACACGCGAGCAGAGGGGACACACGCGATCTGTGTGTTCCTGATCTAATGCCCATAAACACAGAATTCAGGTGGGCTTACGGTGTGTGGAGTTCAGCCACACGCAAGGTGAGTACAAGGCAAGCATGCTACCTCTAACACCGAATATGAGCAGCCCCGACAGCCCCAAGAAGCCGCACGCCATCTGTGTGCACCAGAACTTGCTTCAGATGCAGAAACGGGTAATGGCCTAATACGCAGAACAACCCCGGCTCCCTACCACACCCCTTCTCACCTGTGCTGCTTCCCGTGTTAGCCACACACGTGCTCTGAGAGGAAATGGGGGGAGGGCAACCTTCCTTCCTTCAGCGCCACCTTAGTGTGCAAGGGTGTGCACAAAGTGACATGGAAATGATGGAGGGAGCTTAGTGCAGCATTTCCACTGCTCTAGTAAGAATGACGTAGGCATGCACGTAGGAACTACAAAATACAAACTGTAATGCCAGTGATTCCTTATATGAGTTAGGCACCCTTGGATTTGCATTTAAAACTAGCATTCATTACACAGATGGTAAAAGTCATGCTAATAATCTAAAATGTCAACGTTACTTGGGACATTAAATAACAACTGAATGACACCATAGCAAGTCAAGAAAAAAACCATGGAAGATAGGAAAAAGCTTTATCTTTTAGTATTGTTATACTTTCTTCCTGCTTTTTGAACAAGGACCCACATTTTACTTTTGCGCTGGGTTCTACAAATCAGATGGCCCGCCCTATTCAAAAGGGCCACTAAAGTCATGGCAGAACAGATTTTTCAAAGATTTATTTATTTTGGAACTTCGATGGTAAAGACTAGTTTCTGAAGTTTCCAGAGAGAGAAAGAAGAGTTCATCCGTGGAGCAAGGCAGAGATGAGGGCCCCTGCGAGCGCCGGCACTGAGGCCCTGGCCTGGGAGGCTGTCCCAGCAGGGCTGTGTCTTAATCCCACCTGGAAACAGAAGGCGGCGGAGGAGACAGTGGCCTGGGGGCCAGTTGTGAAATCCTGGGGGTGTGTCGGGGAGCTCCTCTGCACAGAACTGGCAGGGCCGGCCCTGGAGCCAAGCCAGGTTCCTGGAACATGCAGAGACGCAGCTCAGCTGGGCTGTGGCCGCAGGGCGGTGGGCTGCAGTGCTTGAGGACATGCTGGAACACAATGTCCCCATGCCCCACTGCTCCAGGGCTTGGGCTCCTGAAGAAGGCCCAGGAGGCTGCACAGGGAGGTGGGCCAGGCTCCTGGGGAGACTCAGGGTTCATGTGCAGACACAACTCATGCAGACACAGACAGACACACACAGACAGACACATATACACACACATACATGCAGACACACAGTTACACAGACACATACACAGAGAGACACACACACACACAGGGACACACAGCATTGAAAATTTTCCTGTAGCTCTTCAAATACAGAAAAGTTATCCAAACAATTTTTGGCCAAGCGAACTCCCCGCAGCAGTTTGGGGGCAGGGGTCACGCAGGGGCAGGGCTTTGCCTTTCCTGCCTTCCAACAGCGGCAGCGATGTAATCCATACCGGTTTCCGTAGGTATTCAACCATGGAACACTTTCTTTTCCACTGAGCAGTCTAGAAAATACTGATGCAAGAAACGGCAGAGGCCATATTGGTGTGGGGCAAGGGAGAGGCTCAGCCGGGAGACGCAACACATCTGACCACCTTGCAGGGTCAACGGCATGCTGGGGCCGAAAACCCACTGTGTCAGCTTCAAAGGACTGAACCCAGACTGGTTTGCCTCCTGGTCTTTGTCCCCAAAGTGCTTCCTCTGTGGGTTCATGTGCAGAGACACAACACACAGACAGACACACAGTCACACAGACACACAGACACGAGCACGTGGCTGGTGAGAATCCCCATGGCAGGGCCCAGACAGGCGAGGTGACTGGGCCTCCTTGAGCTCTGCCTCCAGCCACCCCCTTGTCTCACCCCCGTCCTGGCGCTGCCTGAGGAGAACAGGAAGTCCTCAACCACCCAGGGCAAAGCAATTGTGGAGCAGGCTCCTCTTAGGATGTGCGAGAACAAGGGCTGGGGCAACATGGACATTCATGCAGCCCAGGTGTCCTCGGGCTCTCTATCCACAGGGATGTCTGCGTTGAGCTGCAGGAATACAGGGCGTAGCTAGAACCAGGGCCACCACGGGCCAGGTGCTCAGAGGGTGGTCCAGGGGTGACCAGGCCCAGTGCCACAGGTGCTGGTGGCCCAGAGCAGCCTGCACGGAGCCACGATCCACAGATACTTGCCTCTGATGACTGGACTTGGAGATTCCACTGTGCGTTCCCGTTCCAGCCACGTGGAGAGCTAGTACGTAAGACTCACTGCCCACTCAGCCTGTGAGCCCTCAATTCTTGCCACTGATTGTTTCATTCCAAGGCAAGTCCCTACCCATAATAAACACAAAACACCACTCGAGTAAGCCCTTCTGTTGCAATGCTCAATCTTCAGCATCGGGATGGTTCAAAGACATTTTAAAAGTCAACCCTGATAATCCTGCTGTTGCCCCTGCACAGGACCCCTTCACACAGGAATATTTAACTTGAGAGGTTCCACTGCATTAGAAGGGCATGAGCTTCCAATCCTGGCATAATTTTGTGCCTTTCATTCCCAAGCTGGGTTGCATGGACACACCCTGTGCCTTACGTTTCACCAGCTGCGAGCTGGGCCAAGAGGGACTAGAAAACTGGGCTTAGGCTGGTTTCCACCCAGGGTTTCAGTCCTTTGAAGCCCTCCAGGGGGGCTTCAAAGAGGTCCTCACCCCATCAGGAAGATGGGGGTGCCGTGGCTGGTTGCGCACCCCTGCAATGAACTGTGCACGCGCGGAGGTCATGGTGCACAGAGCACACCCCATAGGTAAGGGGCTCAGGCCATCTGGCCACCAATTCCACTCTCATGCATCTAGGTCCTATAGTCCTATGGAGCCGAAGTCCCCCTGAAAAACCTAGATAGGGCTTACATCATGCAAGAGTCCACACCACTTGTGGATGGCCATGGAAAAGTAGTAGCTGCTAAGAGTTATCATTTGTGGAGCAGGAATGATGTGCAAATACATAGAAAGTCAGTGTTATTATCATCATCATCTGCTTGTGCAGAGCAGGAAACGAAGGCCCCAGAGGTTAAGCAACTTGCTCAAGGCCACACGGACAGTGAAAAGGCATTGTTAAAAGATCCTCGCTGAGGTGTTCTGGAACCCAAGGACACAGTGCACCCTCCTGTGACAGTGGTCTGATACATTTCCCTCCCCGTCCTGTCCTGTTCTTTGACTATCGGGGCCCTAACTAGAGCTCCAGGGTCCCCAGCAATATCCACATCAGGACACAAATGAAAGTTAAAGGTGAAAGCACTAATTACCCAACGCTGCTTTATCTGCAAGATAATCAATTTTTGTTTCACTAAATTTTGTTTAATTTTCCAGTTGTTCTGGGAACCTTATGACTCATGAGGAGCCCTGCAGTTCTAGAAGGATGTGTTCTCCTCTCATCTGCGGTAGACAAGGTGTGTTAGTCAGGATTCTCTAGAGAAGCAGGACCAAGAGGATATGTATAGATAGATATATGAGGGGCTTTATTACAGAAATTGGCTTGAATGATCACGGAGGCTGCAAAGTCCCTGACCTGCCGTCAGCGAGCTGGGGAACCAGGGAAGCTGGTGGTGTGACTCAGTCTGAGTCCAAAGGCTTGAGAGCAGGAGCACAGTGTCCAAGGGCAGGAGGAGATGTCCCAGCTCAAGCAGAGACGGCAAATCCAAACAACGCCAATCCATGTATGTGAGAGCAAATCTCCTTCACTCAGTCTACCGATTTAAACCCTAATCTCTTCCCGAAACACCCCCACAGGCACACACAGAAACAATGTTTTACCAGCTATCTGGGCATCTCTTACCCTAGTCAAGTAAACACACAAAATCAATCATCATAAATCCACCCCTGTCAGCTCCACACCCATATGCATCTTCTGACAACATATCTAGTCTTCAATAAAGACCATACGAGCTCATAATTCTGCCTAACATGGCACAACTATCCTGCATACAACCAAAACTCACCAACCCTTCCCCACAGGATGGCAAAGTCCTTGAAGGATGTTTGCTCTTCTCCTTGGTATCCCATAATTTACATACTATGATGTAAAATTGACAGCACTGAAATAAAGTCAACGCAGTGTGTGTTACATGACTAGGGAATAAGAGAGGAACGAAAACAAAGACATCGCTTGCTTTCTGTACGTGTACACAGAACACACTCTTCACACCGCAGGGAGGAAGTGCTCATGGCAGTCACAGTCCTGCTTTCTGCAACTGGCCACGTGGTGGTAGCTGCTACTTACAACTCACCTATTCCACTACCCATTTTGTATTCCCTTTGCCCTCAGCAAGCACTGCAGCTGCTCACGGATTTTCCATTCATTCTTGAATGGTCTGGGCCTTTAGCTGTCTTGCCTGGACTGGGTGGTTGTCACTTTGAACTTAATCCCAGGGCATGGCAATACTAACAGACACCCGAAGGCAGGGGCTCCCAACCTATGGTGAGTTGTGCAATTATTTCATTATACATTGCAGTGTAATAATAATAGAAATAAAGTGCACAATAAATGTAATGAGCTTGAATCATCCCGAAACCATATCCCCTCCCAGTCTGTGGAAAAATTGTCTTCCATGAAAACGGTCCCTGGTGCCTAAAAGGTTGGGACCGCCGCTCCACAGCATGTGGACCAAGTAATACCTAAACCCATCACTGTGCTTTCGCATTTCGCTGATCAAGGGCTGGGCCCACCCAGCACCCCGCGCCTGGCTGGCCTTGCCGGGGGCCACGACGGCCCTGCGGTCCTCACAGCCGAAGGGTTCGGGCTGCAGCCCCGCAGGGGGACGGGGCGTCCCTTCCGGCTAAGACGTTCTGCACCCCACTTTCGTGGCCACAGACCGCAGCCACCACGCCTCAGTGTCCACCCGGCGGGAAGGACACCTGCGACGCGGATCCTTCACGCGGGAGACGAGCGCACTCAGCTCCCTGGCTGGCCGCGCCTCCATCCCAGAGGTCGCAACCGCTTCCCTGATCCCGCAGCCACCTGCCACTCACTCACTCTGCACATAAATCACTGGGGACGCTATTTCCGCACCTGTTGAAATGTGATTTCCAACAGCCCGTCCGGTTGGCCTCACCCTTGCAGGCACAGGCGGCTCCCGCCCGAGTCTCGGCTGCCACCTAGCGGCGGCCCGGCCGGCCCCGCCTCCGCCCGCCCGGTGTTGGGCCTGGGCGTCGCCGCCGCCGCTTCCTTCCTGCCTTTCCCTCCTTTCCCCTCCCCTCCCGCCTCATAGTAATGTTTGCCCCAGTTTTAATTCCAAGCCAAAGGCGTGCCCCGGCGGGAGGGGAGTTCAGTCCCGCGGACCGCGCCCCGCCGTGCGCTCCGCCGCGCGCGTCACTGGCGGGATCCGGCGCGGGGCCCCGCCTCCTCTCCGCTCGGAGGGAGCGCGGGCCCGGGGCGGTGGCGGGGGCCGCGTGGCCGCAGCCGTCCGGCTATAGCGGGCGCGGGCCGGCGCTCGCCGATTCCCGCTGCAGCCGCGAGCGAGCCCCCCGCGGCGAGCCCGGCGCGAGACTGCCGGCCCCCGCGGCGCTGCCGGACCGCGTCGGCGGGGCCGGGCTCTGCCCCACCCGCGCAGCCGCGCGCAAACCCGCCCTGGGTCGGCGGGGAGGGTGCGCTCGGGCGCCCGCCGTCCCGCTCCAGAGAGCCTGGGGACTGGGGGAAGGTCACCCCACCTCGTCTGCTGCTTCCACGTGGGCCCGGCTCTGCGGGGTTGGACCTAACCCGCACTGGAACGAAATGCCACCGCGTGTCTCCAGTCAGCTCTGGCCGGCGCTGGCGGCCGCGTCCTTCTCCAGTTCCTGTCGCTCTTCTGGCCCTTCCCTGCCTGTATTTCTGTCCCCTCCGCCTCTCTCACACACATGGCACACACACATCACACATCACACACACCACACACACACCACATACCACATACCACACACATCACACACACACCCCACACGCATCACACATGACACCACACACATTCCACACACCGCACATACATCACATACCACGCACATCACACACACCACATGCATTCCACACACACACACATCGCATGACACACACACCATGCACATTCCACACACCACACACACATCACATACCACACACATCACACACACCACATATACATCAGGTACCACACACACGTCACACATGACACACACACAGACCTTAGTCCCAGAATTTGGAAAACCCCTACATATAAACCATCCCCCCAGTATCCAAGGATCCCTCTGTCCCTTTGAGGAGGGGTGACAAAGGGTGGACCAAACGACACTGATGAGGGTGGCACTTGAGAACAGATGCAGACCCATCCCTGGGGCTTTCGTGCTGGGAGAAGTTCTGGGATCAGAACTGCCCACGCTGGGGGTGCCCTGGCCAGCAACGAGCGGTCAGGAACGGTCTCACACCACACAGTTACTCATTGGGTGGTGCGGGCAGCCTCAGAGCCTGGTCTTGGGCCGGCCTGTCCTTCCCCTGTGTTCCAGCCAGTGTGGCTCCATGTCTCCATGTGGGTGACTCCACGTCTATGGTTGGTCCTGTCCCTGAAAAACCTGTGGAGTCTGTGTGGGGTGGGGCAGACCCCAAGGGGCAGAGGAAGGAACCTGGCTTCTAAGAGAGGCCCCTGCCCTGCCCCTGTCCAGGTGCTGCTGTCCCAACCACAGGGGAGTAAGATCATGAAGGAGGTGTCTAGGTTGCTAATACAGCTGCTAAGAAGTTGGGTGCCCTAGAAGACCCCAATTCTTTGGCTGATGGTGGCTCACTGCAATGCACAGCACTCTGCACATGGCACACAATGGGTGCTGCAGCTATGGGCTCACCCCAAAGGGCTGGAAAGAGGCACGTGCCCCGGGAAGACTCTGAGAGGGAGTGCAGGGCAGGTGATATTCAGGGAGGGCCCCTGGAACCCTTGACTGCCAGGCTTAGACGGGGGCTCTAGAGCTAATGTGGCCCAGTAGAGTTGTCTCAGGTGGGTAACTGTGTGCACACCTGTACACCCCTGGACAAGCCCACCTCCATCAGCAGTACTCCAGCCCCACTCCAGCCTCCCTCAGGAAGTCAGACTATGACATGATGCTGCAAGGTGGTTAAACTCCTCAGGGACCAATTCAGGATCCTGACAACCCAGAATCCCTCCTTCGGAGGATCCCCACCCACCCAGGAGATCCCAGAACAGCTTCTGGCTCAGTACCAGGAGCTCCTCCCAGTGGCCCTGACTCATGACTACAGGTGGGGCCCTCGTCCGCTTCTCCGTAGGACAGAGGTTCACGTGAAGATAAATTTGAGCAGCAGTGAGAGAGTCTGACCTCAGTGTGTTGAGCCCTGGTCTCCTGCAGCTTCCTGGGTGGTTGTGTATTCACACTTGTGTATTCTTCTTCGTACAAAGGGCCCCATAGCCAGGCGTGGTGGCGCACGCCTGTAGTCCCAGCTACTTGGGAGGCTGAGATAGGAGGATCGCTTGAGCCCAGGAGTTGGAGGTTGCAGTGAGCTAGGATCACACCACTTCACTCTACCTGGACGAGACTCTGTCTCAAAAACAAAAACAAAGCAAAGGGCCCCAGACAGGATGAGGTACAGAACTGGAGGCACCTGCTTTCCGCATGAACCGCCAGGAGTGTCTCCCTCCTGAAGGCCCTGGGTCTTAAACCAGCTGCTCATTCGACTCCCCCGGGGGGCTTTAGAAAATGTCAGCGCCAGGCCACTGCCTAGACCCAAAAACCAGCCTTGCCACCCCCACAGGTGAGCACAATTACAGGTGCCTGTGCCCATCAGCCTCCCAGAGCAGAGAGAAATGCAGAGTCTCAGCCCTGCCCAAGACCGCTGAGGCAGAATCTGCTTTTCAACAAGATACCGCTGATCTGCAAGCGCAGGAAGGTGTGGATGTGAGACTCGGAGCGCTTGCTGGCCTCTCTGTAACCTCCAGGGCACGGGGGCAGGTGTGGGGGGAGGGGAGCACTCAGCTGGCATGGCAGGGCAGCTGACCCTGCTCACTGTGGACCCCTGCGTTAGCTTCCTGGGCTGCTGCAACAAAGCACCACAGATGTCCAGGATCAAGGTGTGGGCAGGGTTGTTTCTTCCGAGGCCTTTCTCCTCGGCTTGCAGATGGCATCTTCATGTGAATATGGTGTTCTCCTGTGTGTACCTCTGTGTCCAAATTTTCCCTCCTGCCAAGGATACAGTCGCCTGGATTAGGGCCCACCCCATGACTTCATCTTAAGTTTGTCATCTGCAAAGACCCTATTTCCAAATAAGGCTGCATCCACAGGTGCTGGGGTTAGGACTCTACATTTTTGGAGGGGACACAATTCAACACCACCGGGAGCGTCCCAGAGGGAGGGTGGGTGTGCAGCCCTCCTCCTGTTGCCCAGGGAAACTCAAGGCCACGGGCAATGCAGCTAGTCCCCCAGAGGCTCTGGCTTTGCTCCAATCTCCTGTGGTTCTCAGAAGGTGTCCTCACCAAGTTGCCACACGGCCCTGGGGGCCAGCTCAGAGGGAACCAACTGTGCTCCATCAACCAGAAGCCACTCCAAGCTGGGAGCAAGGCCTCTATCTGAGCCCACTGGGAATGTGCCAGGTCCAAGCACAAGGACAAAGTGTCCACTTGCACTGTATTATGGGCTGAATTGTGACCCCTCAAAACTCACACATAAAAGTCCTAATCCCCAGAACCAAAGAATGTGGCCTTTGCAGGTATAGTGAGTTAGGGTGAGGCCTTACTGGAGTGGGGTGGGAGAGAGGGAGGGCCACGCGAGCCACAAGGAGAAGTTGCCATCTGCAAGCCACGGAGAGAGACTTCAGGGGAAACACCCCTGTCCTCACCCTGATCTTGGACTTCCAGCCTCCGGAAGGGTGAGAGAGTGAGTGTCTGCTCTCTGTGCTGCACTGTCCTGGCCGCCCTAGCTGACGACCACACACAGGAAGGCTGACAGGGAGGTGCAGGGAATGTTGGGAAAACGGGGTGAGAATATGAAACAAAGCCTTGAGGCTGGGCCTTCTCATTACACCCTGCTCCAGGGAGGGGCAGCAGACACAGTCTGAAGAACGCGTCTGGGGAGGCCTTTGAGATGTGGGTGCAGAGCGGCTGGGCTGGGCCTCAGTCTCTGTGCAGACGCCAGGGCAGGCTGTCCTGCATGGTCCTGGCAGCATCCCTGTCCCCAGGAGCATGGAGTCTGTTGGGGCCACAGGTAGGACCCTGGGGATTCTGCTTTGGGCAGGTAGGAGGGGAGAGGCTGGGGGCGTTTCCACCCTTGCTGTGAATCTGACCTTGGTTCTAGGCACAGGTGGGAAAGCCTGGGGAGAAGTGAGTGGAGAACGTGTGGGACCCACAGGGGGCCTTCTCGGAGCATGCAGCTGACAATGTGCTGTCAGGAACTGAGCTCCAGGGGTTCCAGCCTGGGGTGCAGAAGGAAGGGCCCAGGCAGAACTGTTGCTGGCTCTATAGAGCACGTACCTACTAGGTGACAGCTCTCTTCTTTTGGGTCACTCCCCATCTGCCTCCCCACCCCCACTCTACCCAAGCACAGCTCCTTCCGCTCTCCCTCCTGCCCTCCCTCCCCTCCCCTTCCCCTTCCTCCTTTTCTCTCTCCCTCACTCCTTCTCGCTCTCTTCCTTTCTCTCCCCATCTCCGAACACTCAGTTTCTCTTCATCCTATCGGCCACTGGCACAGGTGGATTCACCAGAAAGCTAATGCAATATAATTTTACTTTGGAATCTGGGGTTTGCATGGGCTCTTTCCAAGATTCTGGAATAAAATAAAAGTTCCAAAGGTAAGAATTTTTATCTGCAATCTGTTAAGACAGCTGTCTCTTTCCCCGCCAAGTTTCTTGCTGTAGCATTGGAATAGCCACAGGCCCTTTTAAGATTCAGGTAAAAGAAAGATGAATTAGAGCAGCAATCCCTAACATTTTTGGCACCAGAGGCTAGTTTCATGGGAAAAAATTCTTCCACAGACCGGGTTGGCAGGGGTGGTTTCGGGATGATTCGAGTGCATTACATTTATTGTGCAGTCAGACCTCTCTGCTAATGATAATCTGTATTTGCAGCTGCTCCCCAGCGCTAGCATCACTGCCTCAGCTCCACCTCAGACCATCAGGCATTAGATTCTCATAAGGAGCACAACCTAGATCCCTCGCATGAGCAGTTTACAGTAGGGTCCACATTCCTGTGAGAATCTAATGCTGTTGCTGATCTGACAGGAGGCGGAGCTTATGTGGTGATGCGAGTGATGGGGAGTGGCTGTAAATACAGATGAAGCTTTGCTCCCTGACCTCCTGCTGTGCGGCCCCAGCAGTTCCTAACAGACCGTGGACCCATAGAGTTAGAGGACACACAGCTGGAGTTCTGTGGGATGCCTGCATGTGGGTTACAGGAACTCCCACGTGTAGTTACATTATTGCCAACAATCCAGTATAGCAAAAGACCTCACCCACTTAGGCACAGACTTGATACAATGAAGCATACACAATTATACATGCTCCATGCTTTTGCTTTTCCTTTTCCACAAGAATCATCTAGAAAGGAATTTACCAGAATTCCTGCATTGTTGAGTCCAAGCCTGTAGCTGACCTATGCTCAGTGACCGTGTGTGGAGTTGCTCATTTTAGAGCTCCCAATTAATGGAACAAGTCTTAGCTCAGTGATACACCTTGGCCGGAGCTAGTTCTGGTGGTCCCTGATGAAATGGTCCTCAAAATTCTCTTTCTTAAAGAAGGCTCCAAAATCATGTGAGCATCAGGCTCTGAAAGCCAATTTGCCCTGGCCTCCTGACACTCAAGCCTCCATCTGCAGACAGAGGAGTGAAGTCCCTACTCTGTTCCCTGATGTGCTGAGCCAACACACTGGCCGTGATATGAACTCTCCATGCTATAGATTGCCTGCGGATTCCTGTTCTTCCATGGAACATAGGAACCTAAGTCACAAAAAGGACATGGAGTTTAACAGTGAAAACTACTGAGTCACCTTTTCTATCACCGAGTGAATCCAAGACCCTCATCACCTAGCCAATTTGGAATTTCTGGGGTACCTTAGAGAATTATTCTGGCAGGCATTTGATGACCCAGCATTTGAAACATCACTTGGCCTAGGACAGAGAAACCCAACCTGCTGGAACTGAGGCCTGGCTCTGACCCTTGTGAACTAAAATAAAATTTTAAGCCCCACTGGTGACTGAATGGACCCCTTTTGGCCAAGGGGACCCCCCCCAAAAAAAACAAACTTAAAGCTGAGTTGACAGCCATGAGGTGAAGGGAGGTCAGACATGCCTAGTTATGCTCTGTCCCTTTTAGAATTATTCTTTGTAACAATAATATACAAAATCATTAACCAAGCCTAAGGCCATATAAGACAAAGGTTAAGTCACACCTACAGGTAATTAATTTACTTAACAAATCACTTGAGTTTGGGTATATGTCCAGTATATGTCTGGTGGCTTGTCTCTGATTATCAGACTTCCTTATGTTAACTTAAAACATTCTGAACCTTTAGATAAAGCTTCATTTCTTTAGCCAATTACAAATCAAAGAATCTTTAAACCTACCTATAACCTGCAATCCCCTGCCTCGACATGTCCTAACCAGGACATCTGGGCAGGAAGGCCAGACCAATATACACCTTCCATGTACTCATTTATCACTTTATGAGTAATTCCTGTCTCCCTAAAATGTATAAAATCAAATGGCAACCCAACTACAATGAGACAGCCTGCTCAAGGCTTCTTGGGCATGGCTCTCCGGGCCATGGTCACACATATTTGGCTCAGAACTAACCTCTTTATTTTACAGAGTTCGGTTTCTTTTCCACTGACATCCTCCACTTCCTGTACCAGGGCTCCAAAAGATTCCAAGTCCATGAAGTCTAAGCCCTGAGAAGGAGCAGCAGTAGTGATGGCCACACAAGCATGGTGGGTTGCGAGCCTCACCTCCTCCTGGGCACCCTTGGTGCCCTTTCAAAGATTACCAACGCCTGGGCCCTGGCCCACTCCAGACCAGCCAGGCCAGACTCTTGGGCCTGGCACCAGCACTTTTTAAGGCTCTGGTTGATTCTAACAGGCAGTCAGACCTGGGAAGCAGTGATGTTATACAATGAAATCTGGATCTGCCTCTTCTTTTTGGTGCTATCTTCTGAGTGGCTTTTTCATTTGTAAAATGAGGCGTTAATAGTAACAGCTATCTCAAAAGCTGTTTGTTTTTAGATGTATAACTGAAAATACACCTGAAAGGCTTTGTAAGCTATAAAATATTATGCAAATGTAAGTTCTATTACAGAGTGCTCAAAAATAACATACTGAGCATCTAGTCTATTAAAGCGAGTGGCACCATTTGCACGTGTGAGCAGAGCTCTGGGCACTCACATGTTCTGATGTTTTCACCATGAAGTCCTTTGCGTGCTGGTCTGCGCAGTGGTACAGAGGAGCGGATGATGCGTTGCTGGAGGGCATCCCTGAGCTTTCTTTGATCTTTGAGTACTCACCTGGGTGCCTTCTAAAGGCTGAGAATGGGGAGAGGAAGACCACGTACAATACCCAAATTCTAATGTCACTCTCAGGTGAGGGGGACAAATAGTCTAACCTTGCTTTCTCTCCTACTGTTCTTCTCTTGAAGCCTGTTGTGGCTTCGAGAAAGTATCTCCAAGAATCATCAGTGACTTGAAACATGGCAGAAGCTGGAAAGAGTCCATGCTGTCCCACCTGCCATGCTGGGAGCCTGGCAGCTCCAAATGAAAAACGTATTCCATAGAAGACTACTATTTAGTGCTCAAGAATAAAGTACTGGGGTGTCACTGAGAGAGAATTTCATAGAAAAACATTAAGTAATGGATATCGTATTAATTTTTAAGAGAAGAGTGTTCTAGAATGAACAAGTGCCTAAATGTTTCGATTGCAGAAAAATACCAATTACGACGGCTGTTTGTTCTCTGCCATGCTTTAACAGGTCATTACTTTGCATTTCATAAATCCCCTCAGCTCAACTTCTCCCCACCTTGGGAGGTCTGCCTCATTCTGAGGCAAGCAGAGACCGTTCAGATCCCGTCTGCCGACGTCTCTCCAGGAAGTCTTTAGCCCACGTCTTCTCTGTCTCGGTTTCCTTTCAGGTACACAACGGCTTGAGGTACAAAGTTTAGGTGACCAGCATTGGCATGATGGGGCTACTTGTTTTCTTTTTCCCTCACAGCTGAATGTTGACAGAACGTGAGAAGGTGAAGAGGGGCGATGGATGGGGGATGTTGTGCCCTCAGTTCTGGCCGCCGCCTGGAGTGACAGCACGCCGCTGTGTAAGTCTGTCTGCCTGGGGCCGCGGGCCGGCGGAGAGCTCACCGCAATCCCGGGACACACCCCGTGTCCGGCAAGTGTGGTTCACCTGACGCCTTTAGTCCGAGAGAAGTCACTGCTGTGGATGTTATCTTAGAAGCTCCAGGTTCATTATGAAATTGAAAAGTCATTTCCTGTGCAGGTGATGAGGCTGCCTTGCCTTCTCCTGTGGCAATCGCTTTCTTTCTGGGACAACCCACTTGATAAAGACTGTAATCTAGCAACATGATGTTCTCGGCAGGTGACGGCTCCTGCATTTCCTGGTACTGGGGCCACTGCGCTGTGCAGCTGAGGCCTTTCTGCAGCTCCGGTGTCGGGAAGGAACAAAGCAGAGCAGCGGGGCGTGTTCCGACAGGCTCCGTCAACCCCGCGGTTCATAGAAATTGATGGCGTCATTTGATACGAGCTGTGGAGAACAAACAGCATCGGACACTGGCTCTTCATTTTTATGAATGAGGAAGAGTTGTTTATGAACAACATACATTTTCACTCATTGTTCCACAGTTTGATGACAGTTAATGAATCATTAAAAGACCTCCAAGATTGTGAAAGTTTAAAGTCTTATGACTCATGGCTTTGGTAAAATAATGCATAGCAAAAAAAGAAAAAGAAGTCATTCCTGGAAATGTCCCCAGCTGAGTGGCATGTGGGCTGTGGGCATCACGTGGTCATCTGGGGCCCTTGAGGGAGCGGTGACCAGCAGCACCAGGCTGAGAAGGGCACTCAGGGACACAGGACGCCTGGAGTCACCAGCTCAGCATGTGCTGGGCACTGCAGTGTGCTCACTGGGGGTAGTGGCAGTGGCTCTGGAAAAGTGTTCTTTCTCTAGGTTAATTTTGCAAAACTGCAAAATAATTAAGTGGCCTTAAAAAGAGCTCTCTGTAATGAAACATCCAATTCTGGCCCCTGGAGCCTCCTGCTCTATCAAAATGCCATAATTTCTTCTCTTTTTCTTTGGAGGGAAGATCGTCTTACATGTGTCCTGGGTGTGTGTGTGTCTGAGAGACAGAGGGAATATATTATGTGTGAACAGCCAACCTTTGAGAACTGACAGGACAGGGCTGGCTTTTCAGTTAATAAGAAGACAAGTAACTGCGTCCTGGGCATGATTTCAAGAGACAAAATGACCCTCCTGCAAATGCCTAGTGATGCGCTTTAGAGACACCTCCCTGATCTCCGTGAGTGCAGCGCGTCCCAGTGTGCGTTGCGGAGCACCGGTTCCAGCACGCTAATAGGCATCAAGCACATAGTGGTTCTGTGTTCCAAGAAGTCAGAAAAATGTTGAGCTAGATAAGATCTGTGAAAAGGCCTTGTTTGCAATCGTCCGTGGAGCTTTCAATAGGTCAGTGGGCCTCGTGAATGTACTCAGTCGTGTTTTCGGTTATTTGATCAGGGAACTGCTTGCTGTGCAGCATGTCTCCCCTTTTCAGACTGTCATTCCCTGGAAGACACTTTGTGAAATGCCTTTTTGGGCATCTCTTCTGAAGCTTCAGGCCACGGGGACAGGGCGCAGGGAGAGTGGGCGGGCGGCTGAGCGTGCTTGGCTGCTGCCGGGCGCCTGACACAGAAAGGCTGTGATGCTCCAATGGGACTTGCTTTCCCTGACGCAGAGACACATTTCCACCCTGAGGCCACAAGCCAGTGTCCAGGAGAATGAAGGGACACTTGTTTATCCCAAACTAAAAGATAATTTAAAAACCAAAATCTCCTTTTGGCTCTTTCAAAGTGCTTCCAATCCTCCCTGAAATGAGAACACATCTATCGCCCAGTTCTGAAGTCTCCTCCCAATCTCTGAAGGACAAGAGGTCTTAAACCACCTCTGTCTGCTGGAGTTCACGATGCGATAAAGCTACCTCATGCTATCAGTGCGGTGACTCATCGTCGCGAAGGCTTGCCCCCTCCCAGGGTTGAGGCTTAGAAGGAAAAGGCCAGCCCTGATTTCCTGAGTCACAAGATCGAGGGCCGCCTGCCGCCCGCCGCGGCCTTCCCAGCAGGTGGCTGCTGGAGTGGACAGCACAAACCATGGCATCTGCTGGAGTTTTAGAACAAGGTCACTGTGCCAGCACTCACAGGGTCAGCATAGGCATGCTCATTTGAAACTGTAGAGTGTCGGGGCTCAGTGTAGTAACATGCCAGGGTGCTGGAGCCAGTGGTTTGTCGTGTGTGGCATCCTCTCCTGACTTCACCGTACTCTGCCGTCCCACTGTGGCAGGGGCAGTGCCCCAGGCCCAGGGGCCACGGGGCAGTCTGTGCCCATGCTGTCTCCTGGCTGGCCAAGGGAGCCTCGGGCCAGCCAGCCTTGCCCTTTCCTCCAAACCTATGACATGGCTCGCAGAGAGGACCTGGCAGGGCTAGGACAGAAGCGTATGGCAGGAGAGCCCCAGTGCTTGACCAGACAGGAGGGGTCCACCGCAGGATGACTGGCCCATGTGGATTTTTTAGTGGTTATTTGCAATAAGGTTCAGTGTGTGTCTATGTGTATGCGCTTCTGTGGTGTATTTGTGTGATGTTTGTATGTACTGTATGGTGTATGTATGTTTGTGCAATGTGTGTCTGTGCATGTATGTTTGGTGTATGCATGTGTGTAGGTATGCATGTGCTGTATTTGTGTGTATGTGGATATGGGTATGTATATGTGTGCATGTATACATGTGCCTTCATATATGTGTATATGCATGCACATGGGTGCACACGTATATATGCATGTGTTTGTGTATGCATGTATACACAAGTGCACTGCATGCACAGGCACATGTGCATATCCATACATATGTATGTGTGCATGTATATGCATGTGTGCAGACATGCATGTGTATCCATGTATATGTATGCACGTGTGTATGTGGGGGGACACAAACGTGTATGTGCATGTGTGCATATACATGTGCATGTGGGTACATATATATGTATACATGTGGCTGTGTGTGCACACATATATGTATGTGTATGTATTTGTGTGCATTTGTGCATGTGTGTGTACATCCTTTAGAGCAGGAGATCAGTACTCTGGAACCGTTTCCTTGTCTCCGACAGTGCTTCTTAAGCTGTATTCACAGAGAAAGGGACAGCTCACAGCCCACATCCATTGGGATTTCTGGGTCTCCTCAGCCTACCTTCTATAGGGCAGGCCATGGGCTATCAGGCCCTCACTGGGCAGATCCCCGCCTGTGAACAGAAGATACAGACCTTTTCTGGCAGGACAGGGCCCTCCCTGATGGACCTCTCATCTCAGTGTGGTAGAAGCTCACAGACGGCCTTTTTAGGCGATGGCAGGGGATTTAACATCTAGGAAATATGCTGCGCCTGTGACAATGCTGTTTGACACTATTTGACTGTTATCTACCATATCCTAATAACTTCCACGAAAATCATCACAAAGCTGATTTTAAATTTTTATTAAAAATCACAGTTTAAGAAAATGTTCGGTGACAAAATGGAGCTCCTCAGAAATAAATGAAAAACAGGATACACTGCTAACCGGTGTGGTGAGCTCTCTGGGAGGCTGGGAGGCCTGGAAATCCAGCAGTGGCCTCTGCAAATGAAAATCCAGGTAGACTTGTAGTCAGCGGGCCGACGGCTAAGTGAAGTCACCACCAGGCAAACACAAGCAGGGCTGGGCAACGAGGCGTGCAGGGGAAGGACATGCTCAGAAGAAAGCGCGTGCGCAATGATTTTCACCACTGAACACACTGTGTTCTGTTGTAGAAACATTCGGTCCTGCTAGGGGACAAGGCATTCACGGCCTCAGCAGTCAACGTGATATTGGCCAGGGACATGTGTCTGTGTGTGATGCTCCTTTGTTCCCTGCTAAAGAAGGACCAGAAGGTAAAAGGCACGTGGAGTGAGCCCAGCCCCAAGGACAAACTGGATTATAGCAATCAAAGGGGTTGTGTGCATGTGACAGTCTAGCCCAAGCTAGGTGCTCTAGAAGAGGCCACAGAGACCTTTCTCAAACCTTCCAAATTTAGCCCTTTTCACATTATAAATCCTTCCTCAATTTAAATGCCTTTCCCTATTTGCTCTCTTCTGTGACCCCAGGGGAAAGGAGAATTATTCCTAGGGCAAAATTTTCACTAGACAAGACTTCCTCGTACTGGCACCATAGGACTTCTGCACACAAGACCTGCTCTCCCAAGGGAGAGGCCCAGGAGATTGTCCACCATCAGGGACACCTGCTGCCTGGCTGGTGGCTGCCAGCAGGGAGGTGAGACCCCTGCGCCCCCCCTGCCCAGTCCCGTTCTGGCTGTCTGCCATCCACAGACTCCTGGGGGAGGAGGTGTAGCTAAGAGGCCAGGAAATCACATGGAAGGAAGGTATAAAGCACACACTGACTGCATATGTGTGCCCTCGTTCCTACGAGCGTGTGGCCTGAATCAAAGACACATTCTGGGGGCAAAAGCAGGCAGGCACTGAGAGTCCCACAGCACAGACTGTCTGCGACACGATCACCACCGCACCGAGTCCCGTACACTTGGCCCTCCCTCACCCGTGACTGTAGAATCAACCATACATGATTCTACAGCTATCTGTGGCTTGACCCACAGAGATCTGGTCATTGATCTTTTCAATTTCAGTGACTCTAAGTGTGTTTTAAGAATCTGCTCAACATGTTCAGCACTCAGAGACTCTTTAACAAAACGATTAGACCACCAGAAGTAGGATTCCCAAGTGTGTGCACAGCTTCTAAACCTTTCTTAGCACACGTTTTGTGAGTAACTCCTGTCTTCCATGGCTGAGCAAGGGTCCGACGGCTCCCCTCTGTGCCTTGCTCCCCACTCCCCATCAGGACTCTGCTGCCCAGGCTGCCTCTGCACTTTAAAATGTCTCAGGTGTAGGTGAAGATGGGACAGGTTCAAGATCACACGTATCTGCTGACATAAGAATTGTGGCTAAATATCTCTGACTTTCAAGGGCGACGGCAAAACTGGTATCAACGGGCGATGACTTGTGTAAGATCAAACATTAAGTCAAGGATTAGCTAAGATTAGGAAAGGATTCTCAGGTCTTCAATACTCAACCCAACTGGCCTCTTAGTCACACTCAGTAAGGCCTGTCTGTGGTGAGGGGTCAGGGTCTTTGGCTTTATTATAAATTAATACTTTCTTAGACTCTCTTCCTTAGATGACATCGGTCAGCATGTTACCCTCCATTACAGATACAGAAAAAGACAGGGAATTCTGGCTGCACCCCTCTGTGGAGGAGAGGAAGTGTGGGCCCCACTACGGAGATGACAGCCCGAAGCGCTCTGCTGCCCTGGGTCAGCCGCAGGGTGACGGGCACGCTGCCTCCGTGTGCAGTCTCCACACCAAACTTTCTTTACCAGCCCCCGTCCAGGTGCAGTCTTCAGGGCAGTCTGCGGCAGCGAGGATGTCGCGGGAAGGAAGCCAAGCCCATTCAGTCAAACAGTCTTCATTCTTCACCCAGCTCTAAGTCTTCTGTCTCATAGCGCAGAGAGCAAACGCAGCATCCAGGCGTTTTTTGTTCTTCCTTAACAGACTACCTGCTTAGAAACTGCAGTGGTCAAACCTGATTTTTACTCAAAGTACTTTTATTATCCGGAAAGGTTTTCAGTGGCTAGGGATCAGTCCTGCAGGCTGTCAGAGCCACGCTCTAGAGGCAGCCAAATTCCTCCTCCTCTGCCTTCCATCCCTCCACTGCCGGGTCACATGCTGACTGCATCCTTGGACATTTTAAAATGCCAAGTTGGGTGAGAGCACTGCATACCACCTGGCAATGCCTCCAGGCCTGCTGGGTATGCAAATGCAGCCCTGGACCCGGACGAGGGGGAAGACATCAAACGGAGTCGGAAACAGACCCTAGGAATAACCTGTCATGAGAATCACACAGGCAAGCAAACAAGCGAACCCAGCGGGCCCTAGGATCCTGCTATCCGTCTTTCTCCTGGCACTGGGTGTGCCCTGTGGAGGACATGTCCCGGGTGACGAGGCACGGGCATGTTCCATTCAAGCCAGCTCTCCTGCCTGGCACAGGGAGAGGGACACACTGAAAATCAATTGATCTGAAAATACTTTCCGGTGCTTTGCTCTCCTGGTCAAAGGCAGCCATGGACAAGGACAAGGGCTGTTAGTTAACCACATCATAGTAGTAATTGCGCAGCCGTGGTTCCACTTGTGCGAATCCGGGCCTGTTCTCCACCCTGGGAAGGGAAGAGGTGAGTTACTGTCTGTCAACATGCCTGTGAGAACGTGCTTATCACTGGTGGGCCTGGCAGGCACAGAGGACAAGCAGCTGTGCCCCTGGTGGCTTGTTCCAGGCACTGCGGCTCACAGCTCGACCAGCACCCAGCCCGGGGGGACCCAGGAAGGCGGTGAGAAATAGAGTGTCAGTCCGCCCCAGACTGACACAACCCAAATCTGCATTTTAACATGCTCTCGGTCATTTCTTTTTGTTTTCCTCTCCCTCCTCCTCTATGCTCCACAGAAAAAATAAATAAATAAGTAACATGCTCTCCAGGTAATGCACATCCACCTTAAAGTTGGACAAGTTTTGCACTGGAACTTGGAACCTTAAGCCCCTGGCGCAGAAGCTGTGTCATTGTGATTCTAGCAAAACAGAGGGTGTGTGAACATATTTAACATACTACAGACATATTTAATGTTTGACTCAATCTTGTTAACAAAGAAATATGGACATAACTTTAACTCTTTCCTCCCCAAGCTCTAATTGATGGCTCTAGATTATCTGAAAATAGACCATTGATATGGGTTCTTACTAAAATCAAAACCTGGGCTGGGCACGGTGGCTCACCCCTGTAATCCTAGCACTCTGGGAGGCCGAGGCAGTAGGATTGCCTGAGCTCAGGAGTTCGAGACCAGCCTGAGCAAGAGTAAGACCCCATCTCTACCAAAAAAACAGAAGGAAATTAGCTGCACAACTAAAAATATATAGAAAAAATTAGCTGGATATGGTGGCGCATGCCTATAGTCCCAGCTACTTGGGAGGCTGAGGCAGGAGCATTGCTTGAGCCGAGGAGTTTGCGGCTGCTGTGAGATAGGCTGACGCCACGGCACTCTAGCCCAGGTGACGGAGTGAGACTGTCTCAAAAAAAGAAACAAAACAAAACAACCAAACCTGTCATGGCAGAAGCCAAGACTCTGACCTTGTCTGTTATACACCTTAAGATAGCAACACCTTCTAATCACTGTTGCCAAGTAAGGTATTACTGTAAGTAAACTATGAGTAAAACTTTTAACAATTTGCAATCTCTAAACAAATATTTACAGATGTCTGTTTTCTCTAACATGGACATATTGTATGGATCAGTTAGAAGGAAGTATTAAAACACGGAGAATATATTCTCGTTTAGAAGTTACTTTTCTTATTTTGCAAGATTCTTCGGACATACTGCAAGTGGGCAAAGTTGCCTAATAAGTGAAATAGAACGTGAGGTTACACTGTAGGAAACTGTCCACATTCAACCAACAAACATAGTCCATGTCCAAAGTGGCTATGGAAACGTTTTGAACCACAGCAACTGCAATTTCATATGGTTCAACCCAAAAGCAGGAGAACAGCCGTAGAACATGCGTGAGGACCAAGAATCACTCATCATTAAAGAGCAGAGTGGTTTCTACAGAACCGAAACAGGTAGTTTTGTCAAATGGTCTCAAAATACATGGTTTCACCTACAGCTTTCGAGAGCAAGCAAAACCATGATAAAACTGCTCAAATTAGTCAGCACAGTCTATGGTCACGTCTGGGGACACAGGCCTCCCAGGGCTCCACTGTGGGGCCATGACCCTGGGAGGGACGTGGCAGCCGAGCCGGGGCAGGAGCACACACGCAGGGAAAACTGTGTCTGCCCAGAGGGACAGCCTCTGTCCTGCTCCTGAGTGTCTACAGGCAAAGAGAACACACCCCACCCTCTTTGCAAAACAGGGTTTTCCTCTAACTGTGGGGGTCCAACAGCACAAAGGGTGCCCTGACTTTTGCTCTGAGGCTTTGCCCACCCAGCAGCCAAGCAGCCAACAAAAGCGGGGAAACAGGAGTACTGACCCGGCACTCAGGAAAGACACCTGGTCGGGTCTCCTGGGACATCTCTCCTTTAAACCAGTGGCAGAGGCTGCTTCCAGGACGAGGCTGTGCTTCAGCAGCAGGAGGGTGACACAGTGTCCAGGGTCGAGTTCGGCTTCTGCCCTGCCCCTCCTGCCCAGTCACCTGCAGGTCTTGGCTGAATGCCTCTTCCTAACGTGGCCTACCCGGACCCCTAATGCAAGTATGGCCCTATCCCTCTCCCCAGTAATTCTCTATTCTCTTCCAAAGCTCCCAGTGTGTGATAATAAATACATACATTTGGTCTTCCTCTGGGTTCTGGCACAGAGCTCCTAAAACCCTGGGAATTTCCTGTGTGATGCAGTTAGAGGGGCATCTTTTGTTCCTCATAATAAGCCCCCTTCAACCACACCTGAGTCTATGCTAATGAGGTGGCTCTTCGTGGGCCCCTGGATAGCTTCAGGACGGGGGCTGGCTGGCAGAGGAACCAAACATGTGATTAGAGGGTTGGGACTTTCAGCCTCAGCTCAGAGCTCCAGGGAGGGGAGAGGGGCTGGAGACTGAGTTGTCTCAGTGGCATTTTGCCACTGGGCAGAGGCCTCCCCGAAGGGCTAAGACCATCATGCAGGACAGTTGGGACCAAAAGCCCCAACTTCTCTCCATTTGCCAGGGCTTTTCCCACTGGTGTTTTTAGTTACCTGACTGTGACTCAACTCTGGAAAACAATCACTGATTATTCCTGTTTTCCTTCCAGGCTTTCACGCTGCTTCTGTGACCTGTGCAGGGCACCGCTCTGAACGTGGTGTTTCCCCTTTGCAAAGTGAGAGGGTTGAGGGATGACGTCTGCCCCCTCATGCTTCCATCATAGACCCAAGAAGTCCCTCCGAAGCCCTCTGGGACCACAGCAGAACCGATGGATGACAAGGCAGCACCTTCCAGAGAGCCTCAGCAAGAACCTGGGTTGCCGGGCCAGTTCTTGGTGCTTCTGAATTCTCCTTGTTGGCCATGCTCTAAGAAATCTTTCTTTTTATTAATAATTCAGCAAACCTCATTGAACTACTTATGTTTAGACAAAGCATCTGAACATCTCGCCCCTCCCCTTTTGAGGTCACTGCTAGAAAATCTTTAATCTTCAGAGATATAGCCTTGTTGGAAAAGGAAACCCAAGTTTGATAAAGAGCTGTCACTTCTAACTGGGGCCTGGGCTGTTCCCTGTTTCTGTTCGACTGAGACTTGTGCCCTGGAGCCAACTGCTGACAACACGGACTCGGAGTACTTGCGTGGGCAGCCGGGTGGGAAGACACGCCTGCCTGCCAACCTCACTCGGGTCCAAATAGCCAACCGAGCTGCGGCAAGACCACCCCGGGACTCTGCCCTGTAGTCAGGAAGGCTAGAAGCCTTCTAGGCCGTAAGAGGAGCCTGATCACCTCCTTAAAAGGTTGTTGGATTCCCTGGGGGGCGGGTGGGGAAGCGATAACCTCTTGGCTTGGCGTGTGAGTGTGTGAGTGAGTGTGCGAGTGAGGGTGTGAGTGCTGTGACTCCACAGCGACAGCTACGGAGTCTGACTGGGTCCGTACCTGCAGGCCTGTGGCAGCGTCGTATGGCATGACGGTGACTCACTCTTCCCAAAGGAAAAGTGACATGGCTGGGGGTCTGTACGAGGGCACCTTAGCCAAGACGTGCCTAAATCCCCGCGAGGGGAGCAGCCAGGCGGACATCTGAAGTTACCCCACCCTGTGCAGCACCGATCCATAGGAACATTATGGGGTGGTCTAAATCCAAACCAACTGTTCTCAGGTGTATGACCAAAATTTTAAAAGGGAATTCTCTGGCGATTAAGGAGTAAAAATGAGCCTAGGACGTCTCCGGACGCTCTGCGAATTACAGTGGCCCACCACTTTTGGAGTAGGATGGCCTAGTACAGGAACTCTAGATGTTCCCACTGTTCGGGCTGTCTGGAACCAGGTTACTGGCACCCCTGGACACCCAGGTCACTTCCCTTATATAGATTCTTGGCTGGAAATTGCTCGAACCCTGCCACCCCAGGTCTGGTTCTGCTCAGAAAAAGGACAGAGTAGGGTGCTCTTCGCTCCAGGCCCTTCTGCTGAGCAAGGGCAGCAGCAGGAGCAGCCACGGTCTGACCTTTGCCTTTGTGGCTGTCCCAGTCGGTCACTCTGAGATAAAATGGAGAGCTATCCCTGCCACTCCCAATGGTGGTAAGATGATGCTCCGGCTGGGGGGAGGTCTCAGAATCCCAGGCATTGGAAGCATTTACTTGGAATGTCCCTCAACCTTCAGATGCTCCAGCAATGTCAGTTGTATCTAAGAGCACACCTGACTCTGCAAGTGTTACATCTATGGCCAGGATAAGGGCTCCTCCTATCACAGACCGTGCTGTTTCTGAGCCGGGTGGGCTCTGCATGCACACTTCAGTGCCAGGGGTCTGGAGATGGACACACAGCCACTGAGCCCGGGCAAAGGACACACCCCTAATCCTCAGGTGTGATGCATTTTCCTTCCCTGCTGAGCTTCCCTCAACATTACCTGGGTACAATGTCAGGTGTGCTTTAAAAGTTTGACCAGCACCTGGGATCCACTAGGCAAAATACGTGACAGCAGCCGGGATAGACTCATGCCACCACTGAAATGACTGGGTGGCTTCCAGAGAAGTGCAACCTTAGTCAATCCATCTGTGAGCTGGCCAAAGGGAATTCGGACAGTATAACATTCCCCTGCCGAGCACTTCTACCACCCGCTGTTGCCAAAGACAGTATGCAGCCCCCAACTCTCGCTAACACCTTTTCACTTTGCCTGCCCGCACCCCATCCCCCACCAATGTTGCCTACATTGGAATTTGGACACTTGGATTAGGGTAATTATCAAACTCATTCTTCAGATTCTAAAACGTGCAAGTGCATGGGCCTGGAAGTGAGGTCTCTCAAAGCTGAGCCAGTCCCTCCACCGTTTGTTTAGCAGGGAGCACATTCCTAACTCTGAAAAGATAGAAGTTATGCTTCTTTTTAATGCCCAGCCGTCTCCAGAGCATTTGGACAAAGTGCAGGAAGGGCTGGGTACTCACTCATATGTCCAGCACAGGTTCATGAGCTCGTACATCTCTCTGGGACAGCCCGGGGGGCATCCCATCCGCTCTCCTTTCTCTAGCATAGCAGTGACTTCACTTCCCTTCATCCCCTGAAACACACAGGATACACACGAGCTTTTAAGAGAGTTAGCCAAATGAAACAAAGCAACCCTCACCCCAAGACCCAACGGTGTACATGTTGTACGATTTCAATAATATAAAGTAGAAAAACAGGGGCACCTAATCCTGGAGGCGGAGTTGGACAGGTCGCCCTGGGGGAGGACTGCACGTGCAGAGGTGCCAGGTTCTGGGTTCCATTCTGCTCCTTCACCTGGGGGTGGTTTCACAGGTATGTTTCATCTGTGAAAACTCACTAGCTAACTCCTGGGATTCATGTCCTTTTTGTCATATATATTTTGATAAAAAGATCTAGAAAATGTAACTAAACTGCAAATCCGATACTGCAAATAGTTACTATTTCTATTTCAACTCTAACACATGCTGTTCTGGGTGCATATTTTATGCATTGTGTTGTGTGTGACACACAGTGGGGAAAACAACATCCTGCTCAGTGAGCATCAGATGTTTCTTTTTCAGTGTGGAGTACACTGAGGGCATATTAACTGCCCCCTGTCAACAGACAATGGAAGGCTCAGAGAGGGTGCTCCCGGTCTGTGATTCCCAGGTCCCTGGAAAGATAGTGTGGGGCTACTCTGTTCTAACGGCCACGTGGTAAGGACACAAAGCAGGAGTGGCTCACTCGGTATGGCTTCTGCCCGTAGGAAAATGCTTCCCACATTAACACTCCAAAGCTCCAGACGTCACTCTTGCTGGAGAACTTGTAGTAGTTGATGCACTCTGGGGCGTACCACTTCACTGGCCACTTCCCGTGGGTCTGGGCCTGGAGGCAAATGATGAGACATTCCTTTAGGAATAAAACTGTGCACAGCCGGGCTCATGGCAGCATTATGCCCAATGGCTAAAACGTGGATGCAACCCATGGATAAATGAGCAGATAAAGAAAATGCAGTCTACACAGACAGTGGGTATCATTTAGCCTTAGAAAGGAAGGAACTCTGACACGTGGTACAGCACAGATGAACCTTGAGGACATTACGCCAAGTGAAGTAAGCCAGTCACAGAACCACAAATCCTATGTGAATCCATCTATATGAGATACTAAGATAGTCAAATTAATGAGACAGAAAGTAGAACTGTAGATTCCAGGGGCTGGGAGAGGGTGGGATGGGGAGTTGGTGTTTAATGGGTATGGAATTTCCATTTCGCAAGATGAAAATAGTCTGAACTTTGGTTGTACAACAACGTCAATGTGCTTAACACTACTAAGCTGAGCACTTAAAAGTGCTCAAGACGGTAAATTTCATGTTATGTGTGTTTTACCACAATCTTAGAAAAAAATATATAATCGTGCCCTACAAATGCCGTGTGTATATGTGTGTGTGTCATCTGAATTTTAAAAGTACTATTGAATCTTAAGATCCTATATACTCTTCTTAAGATCTAAACACACATTTAAGGCCAGGGTTGAACGGCTTGCATCTTTAAGCCTTTTCCTGTCACCTCTGACCGTGGCCCTACGTGGGGTGCGAGTGAGAGTCCAGCATGAACATCGCTTCACGGCTATGCTTCGGTAACAGCCTGTTCATGAGCATGTTTAACTCTCCTATGTATTTGTCCACAG
This sequence comes from Lepilemur ruficaudatus, assembly GCA_963574885.1. Classification (NCBI taxonomy): domain Eukaryota; kingdom Metazoa; phylum Chordata; class Mammalia; order Primates; family Lepilemuridae; genus Lepilemur; species Lepilemur ruficaudatus. Next base: position 88,056 of record CAUYRT010034136.1, read on the forward strand.
CTCCAAGCCAAGGCTAATTATTTTGCCGTAGACTATTTGCTGGTGTCATTTTAAAAATGATTTAAACTTTCTAATTTCCTAATATAAAAAGCAAGTGGTAGTAAAAGGATCAAAACAGTGGATGGCAAAATCCTTCTCTTCGGGTTTGGGATTCGGGGGGCATAGGGTTGAGTCTTGTCACCTCCTGTTGATGTCACCCCTCAACCTGGAGAAGTCCCCTGGGGTGGAGAGGGGCCTTTGTGATTTCAGGGAAAATTAACTTCATGGCACTGCAGGGGGACACCTAAGGTGCTCTGACACTTCTCCTCTAAATGACACAGCAGGTTATGCTTCTGTTTCAATTATGTTGGGCATTATTTTTAGATTTTGATTTCAGAAGTTGTAACAATATAGTATTTCAAGCTTCCTCTGAATTTTAAACTGACAAAAAGGCAAACCTTTGACAAATGCTAAATATGCTGAAAAGTCAGTTTCTATCCACCAGCAACTCCAGCTCCTCCTCCCCAGAGGCAACCACCTCCGATAGCTTTCCTGTATCCTTCCAGAACAACCTAGATATATGCATAAATAGGAAATACATACTTTTTTGTAATAAAACTAGGGGCTTTTTGCACTTTTCTATTTCTCTGCTTAAGCTTGTGCTGTGGACACATTTCTAGGTCAGCACATGCAAATAAAGTCACTTTTAAAGGAGTGGCACTGTGCACTTCGTGTGAATCTGCTATGACCGATGGAACCAGCCTCCGGCTGAGCGGCCGTCAGGCAGTCTCCAGACGTTTGCTCTGGCAGATCAGCTATGCGCCGCACGGGACGCGTTTGTTGTCGCACGGCGCTGCTGTCAGAGGCTCTCGCATCGGCTGCCGCGCACGGCTCTCCAAGGGCCGGCGCATTTGCTTCTGTGGCTGGCACTTCTCTTTGCTCTTGTTTCACTCTTTCATTCTTTTCCATTTCACATTGCGTTGTTTCGTGAAGAAATCCCCCATGTCCCTGTCTTTTCAATAGTGTTTGGTCTCTTTGTGCTGCATTTAACATAGTTTTTATTTACATAGTGGCCTTTTTTTCTCCTTCATTTATTTTCAGAGATGTGCTGGTTTGCTTTTCAATTGTATGCTGTTTAATATCTGTGGCAGTTTTAAAAGTGGTCCCCAAGTTCCTTTACATGCCTCCTCTGACGTGGTGGGGGCCTATCTACCCACCTCCTTTGAATCAAGGTGGGCCGTGGCTGCTCTGACCGACAGAGTAAGGTGGCAGTGACCCTGACACGGTTTCTGCACCCAGGCCGTATGAGCCTGGAGGCCCCACTTCCTGCTTCTTGGGTAGCTTGCTCGCAGGAGCCAGTCGCCATGCTGTGAGGAAGCCCAGGGGCCACAGGGAGAGGCCACGTGTAGGTGTGCCACTCACAGTCCAGCAGAGGTCCCAGACCATAGCACGCATCCCATCGGTCCCTACCCTGTGAGCAGCAGCGTGGGAATGATGCTCACGCCCCCTCCCCCACCTCCACTCCCCATCCTTCAATTCCCCTCCCCAACCGCCTGGCAAGTCACCGTGTGGGCAGAGATGCACTATCCCTGCTGGAGCAGTAGGACTTCAAGTAAACAGACGCTTGGTGGTGTTCTAATGCGCTACATTTGGGGTGATCTGTCGTAGCAGTAGAGAAAGCATCCTTATTTCGTCTTCTCCTTCTCCTCTTTGCGTCCTTGTTTCAGACAGGGTGCCTTGCCTTTTCTCTGCAATGATGGCCATGAAGTGCACACGGCGTCACAGCAGGCTTCCTTTCCCAGTGCGTCGGGGTTCCTGCTCCAGGCTGCCCAAACAGGCTGCCTTGCTCCACTTCCCTGCAGTCCCTACGTGGCTCCACTCGTACTGATGCCTTTCTCGTGGCACAGTCCTCCCTGAATCAGGGGCTTCCTTCTGGGGTGGCTGCTGTATGCAGAGCGGGCCAGGAGGGCGGTGGGGGGCAGCGCCCAGTCAGCCTGCGCTCTGCTGCGCCCCTGTGGCTGCAGGAGCTCTGCTGTCCCGTCACATGCTGAGACCTGCACACTGCCTCTCAGAGGAAAGGTGAGTGGGCAGGTATTGTCACTTGAGGGGGCATCTCTAACTACTGCCGGGTGTGGAACTGGGGCCCCCACCTGCCATCCACTAGTTAGACATTCAGAGTTTGTCATCTATTTCTGAGCACCCTGAACCTTACCAGAGACCCACCGAGTTGTCAATCTGTCCTTGGCACTCTCTTCAACTCATGGGCCCCAATCCCATCACACTTTCCAGTTGGCCAACACAGACCCTTCGTGTATACCGTGGTTGAGTTCATATGAAGATGGGGCTTTCTTATCTTTTTTCCCTTCCTTTAGTTGGTATCAGGTCATTTGAGGGGTAAGAGAAGGCAAAGTCACATTAGCAGGTGGGGTTGGTCATTGTGACATTATTTTTTAAGAGGTCCGTACCTGTACCCAGGACTGATTTCCATTTTACATTTTGCTGGACGTCCACACTTTTTTTTTTTTGAGACAGAGTCTCACTCTGTTGCCCGGGCTACAGTGCTGTGGCATCAGCCTAGCTCACAGCAACTTCAAACTCCTGGACTCAAGTGATCTTTCTGCTTCCGAGTAGCTGGGACTACAGGCATGTGCCACCATGCCCGGCTAATTTTTTCTATATATTTTAGTTGGCCAATTAATTTCCTTCTATTTTTTTTTAGTAGAGACGGGGTCTCGCTCTTGCTCAGGCTGGTCTTGAACTCCTGACCTCGAGCGATCCACCCGCCTCGGCCTCCCAGAGTGCTAGGATTACAGGCGTGAGCCAACCACCACGCCCGGCCTGGAAGTCCATTCTTAATTCTCCATAATTTCTGCCCTAACAAACTAAGGAGCATATTTCTTTTCTGGCCCCATTCACATAACTATCCTGATCTTTGCTTTCCAGAATTGCATTTCTTTGTTGACACTTCAATTCCCCTGGATACCAATTAAGCCAACAGAACAATTTCCACATACTTATCAGAAATATGTGGCACCTAATCTTATAGTTAGAAGAAGATGATGAATTCTTTGATGGTTCTCATCTTCATTTTCTAACTTTTACATGTGTAGATAGGTGTCCATTAAGATGTTATTTTGGAATAGATCCAAACTATATGCTGTAACAGTGTTCCACAAGACGTTATTAGATGTTCTGTTGGGAAAGGATTACATGATGAATTAGGTTTGAGAAATTCAGTGGAGAAAAATGCTGCTGAGATTCACAACATTGAACAGCATGAAAGGGCTCAGGGAAGCCTGCGGGAATCATCTGCCCAATCCCTGTTTTCCAAAGTGATTTAACAAAGGAATCCCATTCTTTTTTCAAAATGAACCACCAATTAATACCTTGACTTCCTATCGTTCCATGAAGCATAATTTGGAGGATACTCCTCTGAGTAAATCTCAAGGTGTGATATATTAGGGTATTTACATTTTTTAAACAATAGAATCAAAGCTTAATAAGAACCTTTTTTTACAAAGTTATTTTTAATTAGTGAAATTGCTTCTTAAAACCTACCATAATAAAATAAAAGAAGACAGACATTTGCCTTTCACTTTCCTAGCTGCTGCTCTGAATACTAAGTTGTGCCTACCTTGTAGTAGTTTTCATCAGCACGGAGTGCTTTGGAAAGTCCAAAATCACTGATCTTGGCATAATGCTGAGTAACTAGCAATACATTTCTTGCAGCCAGATCTCTGTGCACAAAGTTGCACTCCTCCAAATATTTCATTCCCATAGAAACCTGGTGGACCAGCTCTATGATGTTCTTATCCTTGACGTGCCTGAAAGTCACAACAGTGTCATTAGCTATAGCAGACAGTGGTCCATTTTAGAACAGCCACGTTCCTCATACAGACAGAAGATGAATCCATGCATTCCACATTCTCAAACAATAGGAATTGCAAGTGGTGACAAATAACCTTGTTAGTGTATAGATGCTCAAGACAGAACACGGTTCAGTGTTCAGTGGGATGGATTTTCCTGGCGTGCTTTGAATTAAACAAAAGGCAGCAAAGTGGAGTGCTCAGACCCGGCTCATGGACAGCCGAGCACCAGCTCAAATCCCTGTTCCAATATCAGGCAGTTCACAAAACCAACCCTGAGTCTCAATTTCTTACTTGTAAAGTAGGGGTAACAACATCTCCCTCTGGAGACATCATCTCAGTACAACACAGTACAGCAAATGGCGCAAGCCAGTGGGCGGCCGCGGTTCATCCCAGCCCATGCGAGCTCCCCGTCTCAGCAATGGCTTTAGATGAGCACAGTGTCATTACTCCCTCGATGGATGGAATCAATTAACAGCAACTAACATTTTTGTAATAGAAGTCATGGAAATGTAGACGTCCACCCAACATAGAAGACATAGCTGCTACCCCATGGAAAATATTTATTTTAAATGTTTGTTTAAAAACAGAGTGTCTTTTCTGGTGAGGGGAGATTTCTTGTTGAGACATTCTGAGGCTGATTCTATCACAGCGCCAATACAGAGTGAGTAAAGGAAGAGGAGAAAGACAAAATTATCAAATTAGAATTTTTCTCTGAGCAACAAGAGCTAAAGGAGCTGGAGTCAAAGATTATGTCTCCCTCCCTCCTCTGTCACGGTCCCCGAGCGGGACCGACATGAGAAGGCAAGAGGAGGCAGGAAGGCTTCGGCAGAGGCAGGCTGTCCCACCCGTCGGGAAGGGCGCCCTGTCCCTCAGGGTGTGGCTTCCTTGCCTCTGGGGCGCCACACGATACCTGTTCTGCTGCAGATACTTGTTGAGGGGCCCGAGTTCCGCCATCTCCATGACCAGCATCCAGGACTCGGCCTCGCATATCCCGATCATGCGCACGATGTACGGGTTGTCCAGCTGCTGCATGACGTTGGCTTCTGCTAACAGTTCGTCTTTGAGCGCAGGGTCATTGGCCTCGTTCTTCAGTATTTTCACAGCCACTGTTTTCACCACTCTGCAAAAGAAACCACAATACACAAGAAACCTTCCCGAACGGCTCACTTCTGGATAATCCTCTTCTGTGAAGCCTGATCCCTGTGCAGAAACAGTCTCGTGGAAGTATGTGTGGCAGAATGAAAATGTGTCTGCAGGAGCCTGAGGCAGACGACTGGCCTTCCACCCGTACTCTCTGTACTCTCCCACTTCACAGACAGCGAGAGCTAGACCCCTTACTCGAGAAGAGTGGTGGGGAACAGTGCTGACAAATGCCTCAACCAAGCAAAAGCCCTAACTGTGGAATATGCACGCAATTTTCAGATAACCTCACCAACTACCACAGACATGGATTCCTGTGACGTCTTGTGGTTTATCATCTCAGAGTGTGTGTAATGAATATGAATATGAAATTCTTTTAATATAAGTTAAAAGTAAATTTCTGGGTATAGAATTTAAAAGTGTACATTTAAATTTAATAATAATACATTTTAAAAACATACATTTAAATACATTTAAAAGCTAAACAACTGCAGAGAGAAACCTGAAGATGTTGAAGAAGACCTAAGTTAAGTGGAGCACGGGCCATATTTATTGGCTGGAAGACTCAGTATTGTAATGACATCATTTTGCCCCAAATTGACCCGGAGAGCCTCTCCTATCCCGAAACCCTCTAGTTGAAATTATGTATCCACAATCACATCTATGTTAATTTGTATATTTAAGATATTTAAAATTAAATATCACAAACTTTCACAAACGAAGAAAATTTAGGCCTTAATAGGTGAAAGTTTGTATTCACTTCACAAAATGACTATGATGTACATACATATATTTTAAAATAAGCACCACGGCCAATTTGGATTGTGTGTGTGCATGTGTGTGTACACACACACACACAAATGCAAAGGGAAGGGGCAGCCCAGGAAGCAAGAGGTCTTTGGATATACTTTTGTCTGTATTTTTGACTCTTGAATCATATAAATTACCTATGCATGAAAAAGAGTTTTGACAAAATCCCTTAAATTGAAAATAGCATGAAACAACTAAACCTAACCACATTAGTATCAGTATCACGCCAATTCAAAGAGTGTCTATTTCAAAGGACTTTAGAAATGGGTATTCTCACTATACATTCTACATGGGATGCCTTCCAAAGACCAAATGAATGCAAAGATATTTTAGGAATTTAGCAGTTTTAACTACTGTATATAATATGCATTGTCATTTGAAATCACAGAATAAAGCCAATAAATAATTATACTAATGATATTTGGAATCAAGAATTTTCTGGGTAAGAAGAATGAGACACAATTGTCAAATCAAAGAAAATATGTGAAAGTACTATTGTTATCATTGAATGATTTCATTTTAAATAATACACATGTATGTGCATATAAAGATCTAAAAAATATATATATTATGGTTAGTTAACAGTGGTAGTGTTTGGGTGATACAAATATGATGTCTTTTCTTCTTAGGTTTCTGCTTGTTTTACTTCCTAATTTTTTTTCTTTTTTTGAGACAAAGTCTCTCTCTGTCGCCCCAGGTAAAGTACAGTGGTGTCGTCCTAGCTTACTGCTGTCTCAGACTCCTGGGCTCAAGCAATCCTCCTGCCTCAGCCTTCTGAGTAGCTGGGACTACAGGCGCGCACTACCACACCTGGCTAAATTTTTTCTACTTTTAGTAGAGATGGGGTCTTTCTCTTGCTCAGGCTGGTCTCGAACTCCTTGGCTCAAGCAATCCTGATGCCTTGGCCTCCCAGAGTGCTGGGATTACAGGCGTTAGCCACCGCGCCTGGCTTCTATTTCCTAATTTTCTAAAAGGTTTATGTATTACATCTAAACTTACAGAAGTTATAACATTCATAATTAATATACATAATGGATGTTCTCATTATAATTGTACCAGAAACTGACAAAAACTAGAATGTTAATCACAAAGGGCTCTGCCATACCAGGCTACATTCTGTGTTTGGGACTAAGTGAACGTTACAGACGTGTTCTCAGTTGTTTCTGGCCTTGAGCTTGTGTGAGGGTGTGCGTGGTGCAGACTTACTTTTTCATTTGGTAGTAGCCCTTTTTCACAGTCCCGAAGTTACCGGAGCCCAGCTCTTTGTCTTCCAGCGTTAGCAGGTTTCGGTCCAGGTAAACTTCCTGGGGCCTGAGCTCCTCAGGGTCAGCATAGGGGCTCTCGTACACCTCCGTGTCCATGGGCAGGGCTTCCCTCGGGGGGCCTGCAATGCAGTCAGGGAACACACAGCCCGGGCTGGACCCCTCAGGAGGATCTGTCCTTCCCCGAACGTGATCTTTGTGGACACGTGAGCTCAGCGTAGCGGCAGCATTACGAGGATGAGAAGTTGCGGGGAGGCAGCATGGATGTTTGCAACGCTGCTAATTTATTGTGAGGGAGGTGGTGCAAGACCATTTCATTCAACAGCACTGCCACTGTTCATGGGCATGCGACGTGTGCCACCTGCCACTAGACATCAGTGTCACTGTGGCTGAGCCTTACTACACTGCAATCACAGCAGGCGGATGAATGAGTGAGCCAACCCTACCAACCTCCAGTGGATACAAGCGAATCTCTCACCTCGCTCCGCAGCCCAGGGCGCTACTTCTGGCTCATAAGGATTGAACGACGCGGTACTCCCTGGCCGGCTCCCTTGGGCAGCAGAGGCCTACAGCACACAAACAATGACAGGTCATTTTTCTCCATCAATACACTGTTGAGCTGACCTGCGCAATTATTTTTATTTTCAAATAATCACGTTTTAACTTATGCAGGGACGACAAAGGAAAGAGTTAAGACAGACGAGAAGGAAAACAAAGATTATCTCTTTCTTCGGGCGATTGTTTGGATCCTGCGAGGACGAAATAAATCTCACGGGGCTGCGACTGCAGAGATGCCGCCAGGCTCTCGGGGGTCTGGTGAGAGAGTTGGCTGTAGCTGCTCAGGTGAAACCCCCTCCTCACACAGCCTCTCGCTCCTGCCAACAGATACCGAGGAGCTTCACGGTGCCCTGGGATTCATTTTCCTCCTTTAACTCTTGCTGTTCAAGTTCACATGACATGGAATTCAGTTAAAGCGGAAAATTAATACCCATCAGCTGCTCCCGCCTGCCTCCTGACTCCCACACGTCTGCGCTCCTGTCCCGCCCGCGTCTCTACCTTCAGTGGGGATCTCGCAACGTTTGGGTGGGCGCCAGAGGGTGGCACTGGCCAGTGAGCTACACGTCCCAGCAGGCCAGCTGCCACCCACCCAGGCCACAGCACCGCACCTGCTGCTAACAGTCATCACCGATGCGGTGCGACCCGGACTCCTCTTTGCAGACCTGAAGGAAGGAATTCCTCCGCACACCGCAGCAGGTGAGGGAGGTGTGTCTGAAACAGAGCTTTGCTGGCCGTGACTAACGGCAGCCTTCCTGATTATTTATTTGAGAACATCAATTTGCATCATAAAATAACTGGGGGAAAATCTACTTCTTTTATTTGCTAAGGACCTTCCCCTTTGAAAGTCTTTATCTCAAAGTTTTCCTGACCCACTTTCACCCCCAAATTAAAACAAGGTTATTGCTACTAAATTTAGTTCACAGGAACACCACAATTCAAACCCCCTTTCTTTGGATGTGAATTGAGTAACAATTTTATATGTCCATATAGCTTCTCAGTGCCCAAACACCGGCCACGAAGAAATGAGATGCTGCCAGATTCTGGAGCAGTTTAAAGAAACAGAGACATCAAGCTTAACATTACACAGTCACTCATCCTACAGCACACACTAAATCCTTGTCTACTTTCTTGATATCACAAGCCCAGAAACCAAACATAGGACAATGAAGTCACAATGTGCCACTCCCACCACTTTGGCCATTTGTCCCCAGGCACCTGCACTCGCTCCTTCCACGCTGTCTGTGTGCTGCCACAGGCAGGCCCCGGCCGGAGGGGCCCCAGCCTTCTGGATGAGACTAAAGAACGTCTGCTCTTGTTTGTCAAAGGAATGTCATTGGATACATTTTCTCACAGACTATCTCAGCACTCTCACAGGACTAGTTAACGGAAGTAGCTATCATACAGCAAGAATGACCATGGAATATACGTTCTAGAGGACACTGGCATCCATCTGCTGCATTGGTAGCCGTGCCCTGCCCGTGGCTAGTGCTCAACCAAAATAGGTTGGACAAATGGATGAATGAATGAATGAAAACCACTTCTTAAACCGAGAGATGTGAAGTATAAACTAATGTGATTTAAAAATTAGCTGTCTCTCAAGTCTTCATACTAATGGAGAGAAATAAGTATGGGCAATGCCAAATGACAATCCCTCTCTTTTAAACAATTCATATGATTCCAGGGCTATGATTTCACTCCTGTTCTCCAGAGCAGGAGGACTTTAACAGGTTTGTTATAATTAAATGTAATGCAATTATGTAATTATCTGACATATGATTCCTATGGGGAAGAACTTTAAAATAGAAGTGGGGTTGTAAAAATGTGCTGAAAAAGATACTAGGATATCAGGAGAAATAAGAATTAGTAGTGACGGACACACAGATTCTAATCCCCTGGGCTTGAATAATTTATTGGCAGTGTGTTGTTCACCCCTAGTCTATCTTAGTTTATGGATAAGGAAACAGACTGAGGAGCTCTCTTGGAAGTTTGGGCTCCATATTTTCAGCCCAGGTGGCTCAGGGCTTTAGTTCCACACTGCCCAACACAGACCACCTTGTGATCATGAAAGGACCTGGCATGCCCCTCAAGACCCCACACCAGCTCGCTCCTAGCTAGGCCCCTGCTGCCACTCCTTTCTGTAGCTGATGGGACTGTAACAAAGTGTGGCACTATGCTTGGAAGAATGCTCTGTGGAAGAAATGGGAGGTTTTCTACTCAGTCATTTGTAGGGGACATAGGCATAAAGAGCAGTGGTTACTTATGGTAAAGATGAAGATATGAAATGCAAATTTCATCTTCCCCAAAGTACTCTATGAGTAAGCCGTGTAGTAGAAAAACAAAAACAACTAAAATAACCTCTGGAAGCAAATTTCCAGCTGAAAAGAAGAACTTGAGGACTTTGTAAAGAATGAGCGCAAAGGCATAATGACAAATTGTTAAGTTTAGTTATTACTAAAAATTTAATGAAATTTTAATTTTAATGAAAAATATATTGCTGGTCCACATTATTATTATTTGTCATTTTTGTTCTGTTTGCATTTGTGATCTATTCTGTTCCAATCAATAATGTCATCTTTTCTGTATAATCAACAAGGTGTAAATGAAATGTTAACAGTTCCTTTTCTCCACTTTTGCCAATACTCAGCACAGAGATCAAACCTGCAAGACACCACTAGATGGCACTTCATACCTTAGCTTTCTACTTTCCAAAAGAGCAACTGGTGATTTTTCAAGTTTTATAAATTCAGGTAGTAACAGATCACTCCACAATAATAATATGTTCACTTATAAGTTATGATCCCTGACTTCTTATTCACTTAAATGCAAATAGAACACGTATTTGACAAATATTCTTTGAATGCCTATGTTTAAAAACTGGAGATTCAGAAGTGAGCAAAAGAGAAAAAATTATTGCTGCATGAAACTGATAGGCTAATTCAGAGTTTCCTGATTCCACAGTGTTGCCATGTGTCCTAATGTCCATTTTTTAATCTTAATTTTTACCCCCAGATTCTCAAAACATTTTCAAATTAGGCAACAGCTGTAATGCAGATGGTGCAGATGACAACATACTCATCATGACTGCAGCAACAAAGAGCCAGTGGCTTTAGAAATACTGGAGGCAATGAAGCAAGTGTGGTTTCCTGTCTCTGGTGGGATGACCAAGGTCCAGTGGTGAACAAGACCCTCAAAGACAAAGGCAGACCCTTGGCCCAGATAGGGATAGCATTAGCTTTGCTTTAGGATCCATGAAAATCCACGAAACTAACACTTGACCTTTCTAATTAGTCTTCTATCACCTTACAGCAAAGATCTAATTATATGGAAACATATTTCTCAAGGGTCTGATCTGCTGCTCAGGCATCACCAAGGCAAAGGGTATGACCTGAGAACTTCTTTTCTTTCCTTTCCCTCTCCCTGTTGACCCCTAGTAAATTGTATATTTAAATGTAAGTTTTAAAATACTGATTATCAATGTGTGTGTTGGAATAAAACATGAAAAATGGGTTTTAATTTGAAATGCTGGGACACATTTCAGTTTAATCCTCTTAGAGAAGATTAAATCTGTATCTGAAATGTGAAGCTGAAAAGCTGTCTGTAAGTTTTCACGGATGCTATTGTTCAAACTCTGCCTATTTTCCTTAAGAGAAGGACAAGGTTAAGTACTTAAAGCAGCAAAGGAAAAAATTCCAGGACTAATAATGAGAGGGTTTCAATCATTTAAGGACGACCAGTACTTGTATTCTTTAGTTAAATTTGCTTATATTTTACAAGCATACACATGTTGCTAATTTCTAAAGAAAAGTTTAAAATGCATCTGCCCTTTAGTTTTTACTATGCAAATTTCATAATAAATTGCTCCCATAGTAGCAATTTTACTGTAACTGATTTTATTTATTTCCCACTAATGTACATTTAAATTATTATGAGACTTTGTCAATTATACAGTGGTGGACTAAACACCTTCATAAACACATGATTGCATATAAATGCAAGAATATCTATATGATGAATACTTGGAAATAAAATTGCAGAGTTGAGTTTATATACTTTTAATTTTGATAGATGTTGCAAAATTGCCTTTTTTACAGATTGTATCACTTCACAATTCTCCACTAAAGTGTAAGAGTGCTCATTCCCCACATCCTTGCTACATAGTGTGCTACAAAGCTTTTTTATTTGAACCTATTTCATAGGTGGACATGGTTGGGCATCTTAGTTTTATCATGAAGTTGAACAACATTTCATGTGTTTACAAATGACTTGTATTTCCTTTACTATAATCTACCTACTGATATTCTCTGCCCATTATCCTGTGAGACAGTTGATATTTTTCTTACTGATTTATGGAATCTCTCTTTATATTAAAGCCATTAACCTTACACATGTGTCATAATTACTAACACTTGTTCTCAGTTTCTTATTTCTCTTTTGATGATGTTATGGTTCTTATCCAAGCATATGTTTCCTTATTTTTATGTGGTCATATTTACTATATCTTCAATTTTTTAAAGATATGTTCTCCTGTAGTTTAAAGATGTACTAAAACATATTTTCTAGATTTTTCTTTAGTCACCATGAGTGATCTCCGGAGAGTGTTGCCTGGGGTGAACATTAAAGACAGACATAGTTATTCCATTCAAGTGTAGAACACAACGTTTTCTCCCTCTCAAACACTGAGTTAAACTCACTTATCTGTTCTATGGTCAACAAGACTAAAAACCTCTTGAGTATGACTGTCAGCTTAGAAAATTATTATCAAATAAAATCTCAGGGCTTTTATGCTTCGTACTTCTGTTGTTTCTAATAAGTACTTTAGGCAATCTACTTCATGAGTGGATTCCCAGTCATGTGCTAAAATGTTTGGAAGAGCATCAATTGACATAAAAATAAAAAGAATTAGTAATAAAAGAATCAACTTTACCCCAACAATGATAAAAATAGAAAGGAAAAAAAGAGAAATCCACACACGTTATATGTATATTTTGTGTGTGGGGGAATAAGTGAAACAAAAGTCATAAAAAAATGACTTCTTTTTATTTTCCTTGAAAAGTCAATCATTGAGCAAAATATAGAAATCAATCACATGTCAACATTATTGCCTCAAAAAGAAAAATGGTTTTTCTAGTCCTCAGATTCCGTGTCTTTTTTACACATTATATTTAAAGCTCTGTGTTAGGCATCTACAGCCCTCCCGGAGTCACCCTCACGGTGCCTACAAAGCCACCGCCCGCCACAGGGCGCAGCGCACCTCACGGCACGCTGGCCTTCTCTCGGTCACAGTATCATCTACTTAACCAAGCCCCAGAACACCGTAACATGTGATTCAGGCCACCAAAACGTAAGTTGGCTGTCACTGGAAAGATTATCCAACGTGAGAATGAGCTGCCACTGAGCAGAGACAGCACACCACAGTGGATGGACTGCAGCGAAGGGACGGCGGACGCACGTGGAAAGCACAGTGCGCACCCGGGGCGCGGCCGCGCAGGACCGGGGCGCGACAGGGCGCGACAGCACAGGCGGCACACGCAGGCAGGCGAGGGCAGCGAGGGCAGCGCGGGCACACGCAGGGCGGGCGGGCGCGAGCTAAGGGCGGCTCAGTCCTACCACTTAGTCAGGGACAGCAAGCAGGGACGCTTTAGCACCTTTCTGTGGCCAGGCTTTGGGAAGGAGTATGATTTGATTCTTGAGATTATTCCACCCGCTGACCACGTCTAGAAACCACAAGGGCAAAGAGGAATAGTAAGTGTTTGGAGAAACAAGTGCAGGACGCCCTCCGCGACGCGCCGGTTGACTCGCCCCTGTGACCGCACCCCCCGACCTCCCGGCCCTGCCGGGGCTACTAACTCACTGTGGGAGACACCTGATCATTTGGAGGGCTTGCGGGAAAGCCTACCCCTGGGCAGAAGGATCGAGAAAAATATTTGGGAAATATTTTCCACTGAAGTTTTTCCAAAATATCTAAATTCTTGAAGCCATGGTGTCACACGTGGCTAAATATAGGGCTTGATGTTCTTTTAAGAGTTCTCAGCTCTAAGCCCTCATCCATCTAAAGGAAAATGGATCTGTTTCATGGAGCACAGAACATTCAAGGGTGCCGTGGGCCACGTAAAGGGGTAAAATAAAGTGATGACTCCTCAAAGGTGCTATATCGTAGACATTGACCCCAAAGTTCACTGGCATTTCAGCAAATTCAAGTTGATAACGAGTGCTGCCCTGAACGGCCTCCCCTGTTTCAACATGGGCTCAGCTCCCCAGCAGCCGACAGTCCTTACTACAGGCACAAAGAATATTTGGCTTTCCGTAGATTTTGTTTCTCAAGAGTTAATAGGCAAAAAGTGAGGTGTACCTCACAGATGGCATTAACAGCCCACACTGCGGTCCCCAAGGAAGGAACATGAAACTAATTCCTACTCTGAGTACGAATCGTACATGAGCTCCCACAGTCTGGAGAGAGAAGAGAGGTAAGGTCCCATGGATTAGGCACCTGTGTTAGCATAGACGGTTCAAGGATGAACTTGAACAATACGTTCCTATTTCCCAAATCTGACGGGAGGCTTATTTCTGATTTCACACTGGGTTTCATCCTCATTGTATATACTTTTTGAAAATGGGGAGAATTTAACCTAGCTGAGAAATTAAGAAAACGTGGCTAGTTTATCACTGATAACAGGCTGATTCTACCTAACACTCACTGGTGAGCCCAATTTTTCAAGGGGTGTGTTGTGAAGGGCAATCAAAACAGTGGCCACCACTCCTGTTAATTACAGTATGCCTTCCTCTGTGATACTGCACGGTGGCCACCAGCCTTGTAAGTTACCGCGTGCCTTCCGTTTGTCATACTGTACAATTGCTTCCCCTTCAGAGGTATTTCTAGTAACACTCACCGCAGGATGGGAACTTGGAAGTTGTGGACGACCTCCAAAATTGACATCTCCTGGTTGGGAAGAGTGTGGACAGTTACTGCCATATCAGTGAAAACCACCCAGCTCCCCGCCCCCGCAGCTCGATGGACGTGACTGTGACCGGCTGCCGCGTGAGGGGTGTGCACACTTTCCTCGGACGTTTCTTTTGATCCTCCTTTACTTTTTCCCACATGCAATTAAAACAAACTGGTTTTTTAAAGTTAAAGCAATCAGCTATTTTCTGGTTCATGATATACAAAATTAGAGTGATCTGACATCATTTTAATCAATTAATAAAAATAAGGCCTCATCTAACCTGAATTTGCAATAAGCCAAATTTAAAACAAGGCTGACTGTGATCGATATTTCAAAAACAGAGACTCCAATGTCTCGGTAACTCACCCTGTGCGCCGATTTTTTGACAGGGAACTGTAAGAACTCTTATCAAACCGTCTGCTTTGTAAGAATAATGCTCAACTAGCTGAAACAGAAGAAAGCAAGAAAGTGCAGTAAATAACGAGCTCAGGAAACAGAGAGGTCGTGATTGAGAGCTGCTGACTGCCCTTTGGGGTTTCAAAGTGACCAAGGACATTAAATACTTCTGTTTGCAGACAGTCTACTCTACAGGGGTTGGGGAGGTGGGCACACAGCTAGGGACTTCCCTCTTGGGCAGGGGTCAGCAAACTTTTTCTGTAAAGGGCTAGATAAAGATATTTTAGGTTTTTGTGGTCTTCACACCATCTCGGTCACCTGGTCCTTATTTATTTATCTAAAACAACCCCTTTAAAAGCATAAGAACCATCATCTTTAGGACTACACAGAAACAGGCTGAGAGGCAAATTTCATCTGTGGGTTTGCAGAGCCCTGCCTGGTCTAAAGAAAAGAACATCAAAATAGGGTAGTGTAGAAATTACCATCTCTCAGAAAAATAGTAGCAGAGCCCTGGACTTGGGGTACGGTACAAAGGTACTTTCCAGTGCTGTCAAGATAAATGAATGAAATCGTGCACAGAAAAATGGAAGGTATTGCTGGCATTTTGATGCACTTGCCTAAACACAGTGCCTACAAAATTTACAGTTAGAAATATTTAATTAGGGCTGAAAACTATGATTTACCAGAGGAACCAATAAAAATAGGAAAGGGTCTTGGGAAGGCACTTTCCAACAATTAGAGATGTTTAACACTACACTGAGTGCACAGCCTTTGACACTGTGAGTGGCTGGCATATAGGGTTTCAGGGGCCTTAAATGCCAGAAGGCAATGTTCCCTGCGAACATCGTGATGTGCTCTGGGCCGGAAACGTTGAATACTGTTTCAAATCAAGACCATTAAAATAAAGCAAAGAATATGGCCGATAATGAGAAATGCTAATGAGCCACAAAACGAAAGGACAATGTTAACGCCATGACTATTGTTAGAATATTATAATACCTGGCATTCAAAAAAGCAGTATTTTGCATTGGTGGTATAGTGGTGAGCATAGCTGCCTTCCAAAAAAGCAGCATTTTTTTCCCCCAATTATAGCATTAGAAGCCAAATCACACTAGCCAGTAGTTACTTGAAGAGCTTCAAAGGGACTGAGGGTCCGTGGTCTCAGTTTTTAAAAAGACAGGACTTTGACTTTCCTTGATATTGAGTGCATGTGTGGCTCCTGGCTGGGCCTGGGGAAGGACATACGAACATGCCTGATCACGTCCCTCACCCACTCAAGTTCAAGGCAGCTGTGGTTCTCGAGTGAGGCAGAGTTGGTTGCTTTTCTCCCCGTCTCTGAACCCACTCCGGTTTATAGGATGCTCTGCTAAAATCACGCACAAAGTACTACTGTGACTGGCCTTTCCCTTTGCGTCAGCCAACGTAGCTATGATGTAAAATTAAGACAAGCAGTTTGTGCAAAGTACAGATCTACAAAAAGCAGTGAGGAGCATTATTTTTCATGCTCATTGCTAATTAACTTCCACATTTGAGTTGTTTCAGGGTTTGTGAACAGCTGGCTCAAGAACAATCCCCTTATAGACCAGGGCTGCTGGCAGCCTGGACTCCAGGAAGCACGGCCTTACTTCCTAAATTGCCCAGATTTCCACAGGGAGAGACTGGTTTGCCACGAGGCAGGCACCCAACATTAGCACGCCCATCAGCCTCTCCCAGCTCCGGGGTGGTGTGCCGGGCCGTGCCCAGGCCTCCTCCCTCGCCTTTATTCTGTGTGCATCTTGCGAAAGGCAGTTCTCTGCTCTAGCCAGAACACTCAGAGAGAAATACTTTCTGGCTCCCAGCGAAGGGTGTCCTGTTAAACTCTGAACACAGCCCCGAATGGACATCACCTCATGGCACTATGGGCCGAGGGGCCTGGGACGAACTTTTGGAGCCTCGTTCACCATCCATGGTGGTCCATGGACCAGCGCTTCTCAAAACATTTGAGTCACCTGGAGGTGAGAAGCAGGCTCTGAGGGGGCAGGTGGGGCAGGGACCAGGGGCTGCTGCTGGTCTGGGACCACCAGGCCACCGCAAGAATGTGCAGGGCAGGAAGCCCCACGTGCGCTGTGTGCTACACACGAGCGGAGGAGAGGAGGACGGGTACCTGCCAGAGTGTGTCAAACTTCTTCCCATCGGGGATGGAGAGCTTTCCCGTCTTGTCTTTGTCGATGCGATAGTGCAGCACCTTCCCTTCGTGCAGCAGGCACAGGGCGTACGAGCCATTGTTGTCTCTAGCCCTGATCCTGCAAGAGAGGACACGGCCGCATCATGCCTGGCCTGCCAGACCCGAGGGGGGAGCCTGGAGAAAGCGCCCTGGCCAGGGTGGCCAGCAGCCGTTCTCCAGAACCGTCAGCTGTGTGAGGCAGCTGTGGGCAGCTGTGAGCCTGTGGGCCTCGGGGTCAAGGGCTTTGTCCAACCTACCCAGGAAGGCCCAGCTTACGGTTCAGGATGACGCCGGCGAGCTCGCAAAGAGGAGATGCCAGCAGGTTGCAGCTGGACCACAGCTAAGGTCCAGCAGGGCCCGGTAGCCCTGGGTGGTGGTCAGGAGAGTCTGGTGCTCAGCGCCAGCAATGCTGCTCAGGGAGACCAGCACATGGGACCCCCCTGGGGCCCTGAGAACCTGGGGAGCCTTTTGGACTCACCTTTCTTCACTAGGGTCTATATTTGGGTCAGACCCACAGATGGACGGCACCGACACCTAGCTTGGGGTGCAGTTGGGAGTGTCTCGTGGGTGTTTTAACCAGGAGCCTTCTGGACCATAGAGGGAGGGATGTGCTAGCTCCGTACCCGGCCATCTTCACCACTCCTGCTCCCCCAATTGCAGGGAAGGGACGGCAGGGCAGCAATCAAAACATCATGCAGATGATGGCACTGTCCGATAAGTCCCCAGAAGGAGGAAACAACATCCACTGTGGGGTGAGGGAGTAGCAGGTGAAACCAGAGCTGACCAGCCCCAAGGCTCCACTGCCACCGTCATTGTGGGTGACCCTCAGTGCCACCCCTGCCCTGTGTCCTGGTGAACTGAGACTTGTGAGTCTGGGGACAACAGACAAACACACCCACCACAATGCACAAGAGGGGAGACCTCTGACTTGCGGGCAGACAAGAGGCCTACCAGGGAGACCTGTAGGATCTGGGGAGGTCGAGGTTCAAGTGGAGGCCAAGGGCATGAAATGGGTGTGAATCCCCCAATTTAACTTCTTCGTCATCACCACTGCAGCCCTCTTCTCCCTTTTCAACAGCTCTCGCCCTTCAGATAATGAGACTGAGAACAGTGAGTCTCAAAAGTACCAGGAAGCCTCTTCAGCTCCCGCATTTTCTAAAACGAGGAAGCTGAGGTCCCCAAACTCCAAGCAACGTGCCCAAATGCACCGTACTCAGGGCAGAGCTCAACTGTGCCCAGGTGCCAGGGGCCACTGCGTACTGGGGAAGTTCCTGATGCCTTCTCCCATTTGCAAGAGGTCAGATCCACGGCCACAAGGAGAGATGAGATGGACTTTAGAACGTGGCCACGCTTTCCTTTTCCCTGCCACAGAGACTCACCTCAAACAACTAACCCAAGACTTGAAAGCTGAACTATGGCACAGTGTCTTTTCAAGCAGCATGTGGCCGTGCACGGTGGACAGGTGCCCTCCACATCACACCACCCAGGGCAGCTGGCAAGGGTGCAGGACACACCCTGACTCTCTGTGGAACTCCTCTCCTGTGAAAGCAGCTCTTTCCTCCCAAACCAACAAAAACACGGCCAATGAAATCCAGTAGCTGGTGACTGTTAAGCCAAAAAAATTTTAAAAAATAACCAAACCATATAGTAAAACATATTTTTATATAAAGAGAGAACTGAGTCTATTTTATTAAGAAGCTATTTTATAGTGTGGGACTATTTACACCTGCTTTGCTTATCCTGTATACATCAGTGGCTAACAGGATGGTTGGGAGGTACAAAGAGCTATACAAATGCCAAAGCATCATGAGTTGACGCACATGCCTATAAAAGTTGGCCCTGGGGGAATGATGACAAAAGGCCACACCAAGGTATTTTCCATGAGTTAGTCTTTCAGGCGGGCAACCTCAAGGTCACAGAGGTAAGAAGTGAACCTGAACCCTGGTTTCTGTATTGCTCCACCTTGGCTTATACTTTGACTTTTTTTGTTCAAACTGAGACGGAGGATGACAGATTGACCAGGAAGGTGGTGCAATGGACCTCGTTAGAAATCTGGCAAATACAATTAAGCCCACAATGGAAATACCATTCCACACCCTTCAGACTGGCAAAAATTAAAGATATTAATAATTCTAAGTGTTGCTGAGAATGGGGAGCAACAGGAGCCTTCCTAGGCTGCTGGTGGGACCATAAACTGGTTTACCCGCTTTGGAAGACAATTTCAAGTTAGCTCCTGAAGTTGAACCTACTGAAGCCCCCGTGGATCAACAACTCCCCTTCCAGGCACAGGCGCCATGGCGCCATGTGCCCCATGTGCCCCAGAAGGTGTGCTAGGCTGCTTCTGTGCCATCAGTACTGCACACACCTACACAGTCACTGACCACAGAGGGGGTAAATTGTAGGACTTCATACAATAGAATGTTATATTGTAAAGCAATGAAATGAAGAAATGGCAGCTGTGCAAAGTATGTATGAGCCTCACAAACATAAATATACTCGGTAATTCCATACATATGACGTCCCAAAACAGACAAGAGCCAACAGTTTTGTCTAGAGATGTACACTCAGTTGGTAAAACTAAACAAACATGAAACAACAAAAAGCAAGGGTGTGATGAACACATGAGTCCAGGAAGTGGTGCCTCCTGGGAGGCTGGATGGGTGTGAGCGGAGGCAAGGCGAGGGGTCTTCTGTCAATGCTAGGTGTATCTTATTTCTTGACTGCACTGTGTTTGCTCGATAATCACTCATTAAGTTGTACCTATTTGGTTGTGCACTCTTGTATTGTGTTTTATGTTTCATAATAAAAACAGTATAAAAAGAGAGCTGGTACCAGGAGGAAACAGCACCCCTTGCTTTTGGAAAAGTGAGTTCTTCAAAGGTCCCCACCTTTTTGAGGCCCCCAAGAGGACAGATCCCACCAAGATTCCCTCTCTTTGGTGTGCTCTCCTAGGCAGCCCGGGCCAGCTCCACACCGCAGGTAACCAGCAGGTAGGGCTACCAACTGTGGACTTGCAGCCTGAGCTGCCCACCGAGGCAGCTGGCAGGAAACGAGAGCAGAGAAGGGAAACCCACAGGCCCCGCATCTGGAGACCAGAAGGCTCTTGACAGCAACCGCCAGCAACCGTGAGGTATCTGCTGGCTGCAGGCAGATCCTGGGCTGGGCTATTTTTAATGTAACATAGCAGAAAAGCTGGTTTGGGAGCTGAAGGCTTGCTCCTCTGGCCGGCTCCTGTCACTGAGGGCTCTCCCCTTGGTGGCAGCCTCGGCATCCCCACCCAGGCCCCACAGGCTCCCAGAGAGAGTGGGAAGAAAAGCAAGCCTTTGGCTCCTGTCCAGCTGGCTGCCTTCCACTGTTGGGGTCAGCTGGCTGATCATGGAAGGGGTACACTAACAGTTTGTGTTTTGCTATTGCAAAGCCTGGGATTTCCAGGGCTTAAGCTCAAGATGAGGCTGAGAAGTCATCCTAGCTGGCCTTGAGACAGTTCTGACTTCCTGCAGCCTGGCTGCTCTCTTGGGGTGGGCAGTCTTGGCCTCTGGGATAAGCAAGTCTCGTACCTCACAGGCACTAAAGCACTGCACAGAGGTAAGGGGGAGAGGTGTTAATTCTGCTGAGGCACAGCCTGAAAGGGCTGAACCCCTTCTCTACCCTTCTGCGCCCTCCTCAGGGAGAGAGAATGTGTGGTGATGATGGCCAGGCACCGAGGGGCAAGTGAGGACCCAGGAGATGGTGGGACACTCGAGGCGGCCTTCTGACACTGCCTTATATCTGCTGGGCATGTCCTGCTCACTTAGGTGTTCTCATTCTCCCAGGCCTTTATTCCATGGTAGAGTGGAGCATCGCTGGGCAGACCATCAGAGTCAAGAAGGGAAGAAGGGTGCCTGGGATCTGCTGTAATCAAGGATGTGCACAGGGTGAACCATTCACTGTGGCCAGGGTGGGTGTACAGAGAGACAGAGACCACTGACACTGGGGGCGGGGGGGTCTTCATCCAGAGCCATCTACCCAGCACTGGCTTCTCAAGGAGAGCTAGGGCGAGGGGACGGAGGGGAGTGGGAGCCAGTGCAACCCCAACAGTAAAGTGTGCATGCCAGTAAGAGGCAGGAGAAATGCCAGTTCTACTGATCCATGAAAGACCAAAGACAATGCATCTTCTGAGTGCTTTTGCCTTGCACTGCAGCAACACTGAGGCACATGTGTGTTCCACACAGATGATGAAAGCAAGATCAGTCCAGAACACAGTCCATATCTGGGGCCATGCCAAGCTGCTCTTAACACATTTGCCTTTTGAAAACCTGTATTACAAATGCCGTCTCACTCGCTCTCTCTGCTGTAGCTCATGAAGGAGGAATGAGTTCACAAGTCTTCTCTTCCAGCTTCAAGGGGACTTTGACCAGCACCAATGAACTGATATTGACATGAGCCCACCACTCCCTTTGAACGTTTAGCTTCAGACAGGCCATGACTCTTTGTGCTGACCTATGGCCACAAAACCATGTGTGTCAAATAAAATGGCATACTTTGATCAATGACAGTGGATGTGAGAGCCTGAGGGATCACAGCCTTTGTTGTGCCATAGGAAGCTTGTGACAGCCAAACACAGTCTCATTCACTAATGAACAAGCAGGTTTTTCTTAAGCCCACAATTCAACTTTGAAATTTAAATATAGAAAAAAAGTGAGTTGAAACTTGAATAGGGGAAAGTGAGTGGCAAATAAGGGGAAACAAAGCGGGTTTGGCCTATGGCAAGTACCAGTATCAGCATCTTAGGCCAGCAGGACAGAGGGCCACCGGGACATTGGCTACCCACATTAAAGGGAGGATCTGTGCAGAAAAAACTCCTTCAACTCTGGAGGAAAGCCTTCCCAGCATAGGACACTCAGGATTCCCACAGATGAATATCAGTCAAACATGAACTCAAAAAAGATCACCCAGAGTGTAAGGAAACATGAGTTAAGAGAAAAGGGGTAGGAAGGAAAAGAGGGGATGAGATAGGGATTTATGTCCCCTAAAACTTTCCATATTAGAGTAATCAGATATGGAATAAAAAAACTATTTATGAAATATTTAAAGAAATAAAGATGAAAATTAGCAACCAATAAGATAGTCTCAAAAATGCCCAGAAATATTTGAAAGAAAAGCCAAACAAATAGAACTGCTAGAAATTTTTTTAATTGATGGGGGGAAAAAACCAGTGAATTAGTATAACAGCAGATTAGACACAGATGAAGCAAGAATTAGTGAACTGGAAGACAAATTCAATGATGTTACCCATACTGCAGGACACAGATAAAAGGCAATGAAAAATAAAATAGAATATAGAGGATAAACTGAGGTGGCCTACCATATGTTTAGTAGGAGCCTCTGAAGAAAGAAATAGTAAGACGGAAGGAAAGTAATATTTGAAGAAAGAAAAATAGCTAAGTGTTTTTCAGAACTAATGAAAGAAAAGAATTCATAGATGTAGAAGCATATATATGTGAGAACCATTAACTTAGCTTTATACATGTTACCTTATTTGTTTCTATAATGATCCAAATAAAATATCTTATCATTTTATTATCAAGTAAACTGAGGCTCAGAGAGTACAATTAAGTTTAAATCACAGAGCTATTAAGTGGCAGGGCTTGTCTGACTCATGGCCTGAGTTTCTTTACTATCTCACTGAAGTTTCTATATATAAGTAGTTTTAAGGTTAACTCTCCAGAAACCAGTCAAATAATACAGAATTTGGGGTATGTAGTGGGAATATTCCCAACTGCAAATATGGTTATGGAGCCTCCAATGAACTATGAAAATCTGAAATTATCACTGTTATTAATTTAGCATAGGTAGGTAACAGGCATCTCAAATAGGCTCAAATGGGGCCCCCAGACAAGCAGCATCAGCATCATTTGAGAACTTGGTATAAATGTAAACTGTTGATCCCTATCCCAGACCTAGTGAATTACAACTCAGGGGGTGTGACCCAGCAGTCTGTGCTTTACCCAGCTCTCCAGGTGGCTCACACACAAACATTTGAGAACTGCTGCTAGATTTCATCTCATCTGGACTTTGCATACAACCTGTGGAACCCAAGGTACTACACCCACTCTGCACCCTTTATCCTAATTTAGGTTTATTTCTTGGTCATAGAGAATATAAAAGTGTGTTTTTTTAGGAGCTATCTCAATTTCTCTGAGAAATGGGCTATACTGTGAATAATTTTTTTTATGACTACCTTCCACCATATCCCACTTACACTGCAAAGGGTTAGTAACACCTATGTCCAAAGTGAGGTGTCCACCTGCCATCCAGGCCTTGTGGTGGGGTTGGGGAGAGGGAGGGCAAGGGGCATCAGTGAGAGGTGTTCTGATGTTCAAGGGTGACAGGTATGTCATCTGATGCTCCCAAACCAGGTCTGTACGGCCTGCTTCTGGGCAAGGACAGCAGGGCTTGGTTTCGCACATCCCAGGTTCTGTGTTGACGCAACCCTTTTCCTTAGGGAGCCAGAGTCATTGAATCTTCTAGTCCCCAGTTGCATAAAAAATGGTGCACACGCTCTCTGGGCCATCTGTTCTTGTCGCTCACTGGTTTGTCCTGCGGGGCCTCTCCTGGGGCCCCCAACTTAAGAGATACAAATGAACTGGTGAATAACTGTGTGAGTTTGTGTGGGGGGGTGCACGTGACCGTGTGAGGAAAGAAGTGAGAGGACAGAGAGCGTGTACGGATATGATGGAGAAGGGGGAAATGGAAAATGGCTAGTAAAAAAGGGATGACTCAAAGATTAAAGTGTTTTTTTCTCTTTAAAAAGGACGAGGGAAAGAGGGCAGGAGGGTAACTGAATTTCAACTGCGCACTGCAGAAGAGCGTGCCACACGGGCATCATCATGTGGGGCTAGAAAGGCTGCCAGGCCTCTGAGGGCAAACCAGCCCGTAGCTGGACCCTGCTAAGAGGGCTTGCTTTCTGCACTGCCTTGCCCTGCAGACCCCTGCAGACCCCTGCAGACAGGGAACAAGGGCCTCTTGGGGATGGTTGTAACTAATGTATTGAAAAGCTACCATGGGAAAGGAGCAGCTCGCAGTGTCCCGCCCAGATCACGTGGCAACCGCAGCCAGAGCAGAGTGCTGAGGGCCCATCCAGCTGCAGAGGACAGTACACTCCTGCAACCTCAGGCCCGGCGATACCACAGGCCGCGCGCCAGCCCTCCTGCCGACTTCCCAGCGCTGCGCCCTCAGCCCACCAGACGACAAAGTCTGGGCTGCCTGGCTCTGACTTGGTCACTCATCCTCCCAGTCCCTGAGCAGAGGCTCAGCCAGCACTCGGGCATCGCTCTGCCGGTGCCTGTCCCTGCACGCCCTCCGCGCCCCACGCCTGGGCTCGAGCAGCCAGAGACCCCCACACCAAGGTGCAGCGGGGCAATGCCAGCACCTCCCCGCAGCCAGCCTCCCGCCGTCCAGGGGCCAGCTCGTCCAGGGTCTCGGCTCTTGCTAGATCTTCTCCCTAATCCTTTTCACCTCCCGCCCACAGCGGTGCCGGCTCCCAAGTAACACACCCAGTCACGCGCACGCGGCCAGGACCTTGTGTCGCCCACAGCGGCCTGCCTTTCGCTGGAGACCGCTGGCCCTGCACATCCGTGGCATCTACCTGCGCCCTTCTCTCCCTCTCCCGCTGGCGTCCAGGCCTGCCCCACACACACCGCACACACCGGGGCTCCTCCCTCCTGCGCACCTGAGCCAGCTGGTCACTCCAGCTGTCCCTCCTCCCACCTGGGTGGCCGCCCCGTTCAAGTTAGCAGATGGAATGTTCCCTGACCCAGCAAGATTTCTCCCATGAGACACAGCTCCAGGTGCTTTGGTTAGGTGTCCTCGTGGGGACAATAAACAAGTAAACGAAAGCACAATAAAGACAATTCTAGGTGGGCACTGGGTCGTGGTGCAGAGTAACGTCCTACTTTGCGGTGGTCTACTTGAATTTGACATCTCCCTGTGCCTTCTAAGCGGTGAGGGCGGGGACTCGGGGCCAGTCACAAGGCCCGGTGGTGCCCGTCTGCTTGAACCCATGAACATTTTGTTGAATGAGTGACTATTTTTCTAGCTTTTTAAAAATTTTTTAACAGTGTACACTTGTAACATCAGAAAGTAGAAACTACAGTTAAAATGGCATTGGTGACTTACTCGTCGGATGCCTCCTTCCACAAATCTGAAATATTCCCTTTATTTGCAACATTAGTTCAACTGTTTGGAAAGCAGCCACTTACACGTTTTAAAGGTCACTTTGAACGAGCTCTTGTCTCTGTAAGATTTGCAAGGACTCTTAGCCAAAAACAATAAAATGTTTATGTGGATAATAAACATCAAGGAAAGTTTCAGTTCCATTTTTAAAATTTTGCCCAGAGTGGAATTTTTAGAGCATTTTCATCCTAAGAGAGTTTTTCTGATGGAACAACGGACACCTCATGTTACACTTCAGCAGGTGGGATGTGTGCGGGAGACGTGCGGGCCAGAGGACGCTAACTGCACTGCATGGGCCCAGTGGGCGAGGGCCTGCGGCTGGGAGGGCCTGGGGCACACTGACCTGACCCGGCCTGCTGCCAGCTGCGTCCGCCCCGCAGGGCCCGGCCATGTGACCACGCGACCTTAGGTTGCTGTACAATTTGTAAGATATTTTAGTCACAGCCAGGTAAGATCACTCTTTCTTCCATTCCAATTTCCCTTCCCAAAGGTGACAGGGATCCTAAAAATGTACATGACATTTCTAATAATGAGGTGTGAACCCAGAGGAAGGACTGAATTATCTTTTTTCTATATGTAAAAAACAACAGTGTTGAACAAAGAGGTAGTCAAATGCAATGCAGTCAAAAACACATAGAAAATATTAATAAAAGGTGTTATGGAGATGTAGCAGGCAGTTAATTAAAATATATTATTTTTTCCTAAATTTTGTATGTTTGTAGCATTTACCAAGTTTTAAAAAATTACAATTTATTGGGATTTTTTTCTTCATTCTAAAAAGTATATTCTATTTTATAACTAACTTCGTATTGTTTTTTAAAAAGAAGGTCTTCAAATTGTATATGCTTTGGGCCCCACCAAACCCAGATCCTTCCTTTGGGGGAAGAAAGACATAATTTTTAGAAAATAGGCTTTGTTTCCCTTTCTAACAAATTCATTTTTCACACTTGAGCTGTGACTAACTTTTCAAAATAGCAAACTGTGTTGTCACATAAGGCCTTGGAAGGCCAAGGGACACGCCTCCCATGGCTGTGCCTCCCATCTCAAGCCCTCTGCTTTGCCGTGGTCCCTGGCATCACCAATGAGACAGAGCTCTGACCTTGCCCACGGAACACAAGCTGGAGGACTCCAAGTCCAGTGCTCGCCTCTGGCCAGCCAGTACCCCAGACATGGGCAGGGGTCACTATAGCAAAGGCCAGGTGATGACCATAATCTCCAGAAATGTCACAGACCCACCCTGTCCATCTCCTCCAAAAAGAGTCTTTATGTTTATATTCTTTATTCTTTAAGCACATGTGCAAAGTCCCTGGTAACTAATTAATACTTTCTCCAAGTCACTCCTGAATGGTCTGGGGGAGCTGTGTGGACAAGAGGCAACAGAGGCAAAGGCTGAGGGAAGCCTCTGTGTTCTCTGATATTTCCAGCACACACTCCCAGGTGCCATGCCTTGCCTGGGGCACTGTATGGGGTCTGTGCTTGTGGCACCTCAGGACATGGCTTGGGCTGCTGGTCACTGTCTCCTCTCAGCCCTAGACAATGTCAGGGACCTGCCTTCTGCCTACCAACTTTGGACAAACTCCTTCACATTTGAGTCCCCATTTGAAAAACAAGGGCTTTAGGCCCATTAAGTGGTGGGGGTCCCTTCTGGCTCGTGGGTCGTCACTGTGAATGCATCTCACACGTGGCTCATGAGGAGAGAAAACTGGGCTCTGAGTTGGACAGCATCGCCCAGACATAACCCATCCCGCCGGTCAGGAGTTTCTGGATCTACCCTCTGCATTTTCAACCGCATTACTGAGGAGTTATAATCAAATCTAGGTCTCTTATTTGTGAAATATGCTGCCTTTCCCTCAGGGTTTTCTCAGTCTGCTCAAGTAAAGGCATCTCTGGATGGCCATGGTGATATGTGTGTTTTAAATTCTTTTTTTCACCCTTTAGTCCAATTCTTACCAATATTGCTTTCAGCATAATGTGATGCTCAGGCTGAAATTCTGGTGTCGATGGTGGGAACAGCACATTTGTGCTAATGATGAGAGCGTGCAGATGAATTGCTGGGGTTCTGCTTGTCCATGTTATTCCACCAAACTGGTAAAATCCTCCTGACTAGTTTATGGCTTGCTGTGCAGGAGTAAACGTCCAACCCCCTCTGTGAAATAATTATTCTTTAATCTGTCAGTTCATAAAAGAAAAAGCCACAGTGAATCCTTTTATGGCCAGACAGAGACTCTTTATGTATTCACAGCCCCAGAGTAGAAATAAACACAGCTACTGCAAACGGAAAAACAGAGAGGAAGGATAAGAGGGACTTGCCTGGCTTTCTCACCTGCAGGAGAATGACTCACCTGCACAGATCACGGTATGCCTATGATGTGGGGATGGAAGGGTTTGCATTGAGGACATGCTGTTCAAATGTGTAGAGGCATCCAAATGCATTCATGGATGCTGTGGGCAAGGGCAGCACAGCTGCTGGCATTCTGCGCCAAGCACCACATGAGTGCCTTCTGTTTACAATGTTTACAACCCTCAGTGACCCTAAGAGGCAGGCATTTCACTAAACCCATTTCACAGAAAAAGAAATGAAGGAAAAGAGACCACCGAGTACCTTACTCAAGCTCACATGGCTGGTTATAAGGCAGAGTCAGCATTTGGGTCCAGATAACCCAAATGCTATGTTGCTAATGGGCTACACTTCCCCCCCACCCAGAGAAGGTGAATCCTCCAACTATAGAGGGCATCATGTCATCTTTTTGTATTTCTAGATCTGTGGCTATGTCCCTGGGCCTGTCCACCAGTAATGATATAAATGGCAACAGAGAGAGGTTCAAGAATCCAAATTTCATTCCTTTGCCAACGTAGGGAGCTGTCCCTATGTGGAACTACAGTATTGTCAGTGCATTTCAGGAAATAGAAGGCAAAAATGAGCTAGGGAGATGGGGATGGACCCATAATAATTCATTGATTTAGATGACAAACACTCATTGAGCACCTTCTATGAGCCGGCCCACAGGCCTGCAGAGGACCCAGGACAAAGCACAGGAAGTAGAGTGGGTGGGGGTATCAGAGCAGAGACAAAATGACTTTGGCTGCTTCACCAACACAGAAATGCCCAGTCACTGAATCTTCCCTGAAGTCAAAGGAAGCCCTTGGGGAGGAGTCGCAGAAAAGCAGCAGAGTGGAGTGGAAATCTAGAACCTTGAGAATAAAGACAAATGAAGGCCCTGAATCACATGCATGTGGTCAGCAGAACTCACACAGAGGACAGGGGAGGGTGCAGCTCTCTCAGGCAGATCCCAACAGAGGTGGCTCAGGGTGTCCAGGGAGAGGCTGTGCAAACAGCCTGCCTTGTTTCAGATCCTCTGAGATGGTTTCCCACTGGGTGGCCCACTCAGGGCACTCAGGGCCCGTCATCCTCTGAAAGATGAGCAGGGAAGAGTGGGTAGGGCTGGTGATTCTCTAGGACCCTGTCTGGTCCTGACATTCTGAAATTAAGGAAAAATCCCAGATCCAATTACGTTTGCAACAAATGCAGCAAGAGCCTGCCTGGAGCTCAGAAAGAGCAACTCTAGGGAAACGCACTGTCAGTGTCTAGCGCCCCTCTCCCCGTTCCCTAGGCCTCCCCCGCCTCAGCCTCCTGCCATGACACGCAGGAGGCAGCGGTGGGGAAAGCAGCCCCCTTGCAGCCAGTGGATTAAGGAGGGGAAGAAAGGGGGCAGTGCTCGCTACTCTTCTGTGGTCCCACTCAAGATGCAGTGACCGGGAGGGCCACCTCTAATATGGGCTGCAAGGACACAGGTTATCCCAAGAATGGGGTCTCGCCACTACCCTCTGATTTGATAAAGCAGATCAGAGAGGTTCTAGAACAAACTTTCACATTTGACTACCATGGTATTCCCTAAATGGGAACCGTTTAACATTCAACATCCCCCACTGGGCCTCCCTTGGTCTTGACACCAAGATTCATCGATGATTCTAATCCAGCTTGTGTTTATTAAGCTGCTGCAAAGCACCTGACTTTATGCCTGGCACATTCACACACAGGAACTTATTCTAAAATCAAGTTCGTGAAGCCCAGCATTAGGAATCACAAAAATTAGGTTTCATTTCTAGATCTCAGAGCCTCTGAAGCTCTCAGCGTTCTATCAGGGAGGTCTGAGGAAGGCTGGCCCCCAGCATGCTCCTGCCCCAGGGCTCCCACCTGTGCCGCCCATGGGCTGGGAAGGCTCCTGACCACCTGCAGGCCTCTGCTCGGATGTCTCCTGCGCACTGAGGCCCTTCCTTGCCATCCAGCACACACAGAGCCCAGCACCTCAACTCAGGTGTGCTCTATTCCCTGACGTGCCCTCGACATGCGGTGTGATTCTTTCCCACCGTCCAGCGCCTCTCTTCTCTCATGTGACCTCCCGGAGGGCAGATGCCATGGACTGACTTCTCTATTCCCAAAGTTC
Source organism: Lepilemur ruficaudatus (assembly GCA_963574885.1). Lineage (NCBI taxonomy): Eukaryota > Metazoa > Chordata > Mammalia > Primates > Lepilemuridae > Lepilemur > Lepilemur ruficaudatus. Next base: position 117,873 of record CAUYRT010034136.1, read on the forward strand.
AGGACTGGGCTCAGCAGTTGGTGCTTCCTGCAACTACAGACCCCGGGGAACGCCAGGGATGGATACACTCAGGACTGGAGAGTAGACACGAGGCATGTTCTTTAGGAAAATCTGGATGAAAGCCTGAAAGGAGTGGTAGAGAGGAACTGATAGCTGAGCTGGCGGGGTCCCTTGGCTGTCCCAGGGCAGGTGCTCCATGGTGACATCTCCATCTCTATGTGAGGACACCCGCAGCGATGGGAGTCCAGTTCTGACTCCAAAGACCCTGCGCTGCAGCTACTCATTGCAAATAGGCAACACTGTATGCAACGACCTGCAAGCAGGGCAGATTGGGATTATTCAAAACCAGGTCCAGGACTTCTTGCCACTTGGGCCTGATCCAACAAGGTAGTGTGGACAGACTCCCACTGTGGATTGGAAATGGACACATTCACACCAGAGTGCAGCCATGGGATCTGGTGCTGGTTTATAAGGGTTCACTGGAGCCTCTTAGCTCTATTTCCTATGAAAAAATCACATGTGAACACTTCTAAAGATTAAAGAATCTGGACCAATGTCCAGGCAACCTGGCCTTCGGAAACATCATGTTCACTGATGCAGAAGATCTGGGCTGTGTACAAATGGCAGACTTTCTACATTCTACACAAGTGTCTGTGACCATACTCAAACACTCACAACAGAACACACCCACTGTCCTTCAAAGAGGCAAGTCCACACGCCCGGGCAGCGCCCTAGCTAGGGTCCGCAGGGGTGAAATGTTGCCATGGGATGAAATCGCCAAGCAGCAAAGCCTTCCAGGATGCTGCCTCACGTTTTCCCTGTTAAAAACACCAAGAGATGTCCTGGTAATGAGACTTTCCTGGTGCTGATGGTGAAGAAAGAGCACTGAAGTAGTGGAGGGAGGAAAAGCCATGCCGTGATAACCGCATATGCTGTGCTGTGTGAGTGGTGTGTGTTTTCACCAAATCTTTGAGACAGTGGTGGGCAAGAGCCGCGTGGATCCCGGACCTGGAGGAGTGGAGCCCCGGGAAGGTTACCCTCTTGGCCTAAGGTCCTGCAATAGGCACTGGAACTTGGGTTTTGCAGCCAGGTAGGGCCACCCCAACGCTGTGCTCTTCCCTCTTTTTAATTCCCTTCTGGACGCCGGGCCTGAGCTCAGGAGTGCTGTGCACCATCAGCCATGGGAAAGCCCGCAGGTCCGATGGGGACACAGGAGGGGGGCACAAGAGGGGAGCACAGAGCACAAGAGGCAATCGCAACATAAGGTGGAGCAAGAACCCAGTCCCAAAGAACAGCTGGTGTGGGTGAAAATGCAGACGCCCAGGCCCACCCCACAGGCCCATACCTGGTTAGCGCCGACACTAGCTGACTTGGAAGCACAACAAGTTTGTCCCTCTCTTGTATAAACCATGAGCCACAGTGCTGAGGGGATGAGATGTGCATGAGCACAAAGGAGATGTCCATCCGTTCAGGGCAGACAGGGAATAAGGCGTGTTTATCAAACAGGAGCCGCTCGCGGGGCTTCTTGCCTTCTGCGTGGGGTTTACACATGTCCCTGGGAAAGGACAGCAAGAGCAGACCTCGGGCACGCAGGCACGGCTGCTGTTTTCAGGAATAGACTAGTCTGAAAAGAGAATGTGCTGCATGGCCAGGGCATCTGCCGAAGAGCCTAGCGGGCACCCTGCCCAGCAGGAGGCCAGCAGTCCCCATTGTGTGGCTCACACTATCGAGGGCTGACGTCACATGCCAGCACGCTATGTGTGCAGTCCTGTGACATTTGTGCTCGGAATTATTGCGGAGAAGAGGGTAAAAGTCCAAACCTCAGGGAAATTGAGCCAGTAAGTGCCCATGGGGGGTGGTGGGAATGTCTTCCCCCTCACAGCATCCTGTATCCCACTGAAAACCCTCCTCCTAGTCACCACTGCCTGCCAACTTGGGCTACTCCTTTTTATTTTTCAAGTACTGTGTTTAAGATAATTTTTTTCTTTTTGAGACGGGGTTTCACTATGTTGCCCAGGCTGGACTTAAACTCCCGAGCCCAAGCGATCCTCCCCACTCAGCCTTCAAAGTAGCTGGGACTACAGGAGAAAGCACCATGCCTTGCTAAAATCATTTTTAAATTAAGAGATATTATGGTGTCCGGATGCGGTGGCTAACGCCTGTAATCCTAGCACTCTGGGAGGCTGAGGCAGGAAGATCACTTGAGGTCAGGAGTTTGAGACCAGCCTGAGCAAGAGCAAGGCTCCATCTCTACCAAAAAGATAGAAAGAAATTACTTGGACAGCTAAAAATATATAGAAAAAATTAGCTGGGCATGGTGGCGCATGCCTGTAGTCCCAGCTACACGGGAGGCTGAGGCAGGAGGATTGCTTGAGCCCAGGAGTTTGAGGTTGCTGTGAGCTAGGCTGATGCCACGGCATTCTAGCCCGGGTAACAGAGAGAGACTCTGTCTCAAAAAAAAAAGATATTATGGTAAAGTCTGAGGAGAATCCTTTAAATAGATGGCTAGGCAGAGGAAACACTTCTATTTCTAGGAAAAGTTGAGAGAGTCAGCTGGGTGTTCATCAGTTTGCCTGATGAGGCCGCACTGCCGTTTCTGTTTAAGTTTCCAAGGCCAGAATGGGGTGGTTTTCCTCTGTGGCCCCCAGTGAGCATCTCTGCAGTGACACTGCGAGGTAATGAATGCAGGTGAGGGTTCCCCTGCAGGAGACCACCCTGCTGTGCAGCCTTGACCAGACCCTTGGAGGAGAAGTTTGACTCCACCCAAAGACAGCTCCGCTCCTTCCCTTCCCTCGATGACTGCTTTGCGTTGGCCTGTATCTCAGGGCCTTCTAAATTTAGGTCTACATCAAACCACTAAAAATAACGACAACTAGAACCCAGGATTCCTACCTTCTAACTTTTGGGTTCATAAGACTGAAATCCATGAACCTGCACCCACCACTCACATACACTCCTCCCAAGAAATTTTCTTTAATATGTGCCCTGTTAATGCTTAGTTCCAAGTAAAAATAGAAGTAAAGTGTGAGATCACAGGGGAAGTTTGAATGAACAAACTGTGATATTTTTATTCTAGCTGGATAGCCACAGAAATTGTTATGCATCCTGTATTTACCATTAAAAGAATAGGGTGCTGAATGACATTTTCTTTAAACATTGTATCCTTCAGTACCCAAGAAGAGTGTCAATCTTAGGGTGAGACTGGACAAAACAAATGCTAGGTCACATGTGACAGCTTCAGTTCAAAATGTCTGTAGGACCAGCCAGCACACATGTTGTCAGATGACAAGGTAGGGCCCCTTCCCCAGGTCACCTGGGGCCCAACCATAGGGATGCTGTCCAAGCAGGCCTGGAGGAAGGCGGGAAGGGGAAAGACAGAGTACTTACAAAAATTTTCCATTTGTCTTTGATCCTATGAGAACAATCTGCTCAGATTCTTCCCGAGAGATTTTTCCGTGGAACCAGGGCATTTTCTCATGGGCCGTGGTGGCGATCAGCTTCTCCAGCTGCGGCTTCTGGCTGATGATGGCCTGCTCCAGAGCCTGCCCCTGCGCACAGGGTGGGACCACAGCATGAGCAAGGCCAGGGAAAAATGGAAAAGACCCAGGAGGTGTTTCTAATCTGTCTCGAGTCCTGGCACGGTAGAACAGGATCGAACTGCATTCATTCATTCAATAAATAAAACCAAAAAGATCCTTACATAGTACTTAAATACCAGCAAGTGTATAAATAAGAAAATCGATTTTAGAATAAAGAGATTGGCCATTTCAAAGCTAGGCAAGACTTGAAAAACCATATGGGATAACGCATGAGGCCTAGAGAATGAGGTTCCTACCCAGGTCCTTCAGGTCATGTGTCCACTAGACAGACTGTCCTGTGTCACAACCTGGTCATTTAATACTGTGGCCCTCAAACCCCAGGCTGTGGCCTATTACTGACAGGAACAGGGCCCCACATCACCGCCTGAACTCCGCCTCTGCTCCCCCCACCCGTTGAAAAACTGTCTTCATGAAACCGGTCCCTGGTGCCAAAAAGGTTGAGCATCACTGATTTAATAATAATTGAGAAGCCTCCAGATACGTTCAGTGAAGGCACACGTGTTTTCCCGCCCACCTCTACAAGGCTTCTCCTGCCTGTACCTTCGGGGAATGTAATCACAGAAAGCGAAGGTGAAAATTTTTGACCCTGTGGAAATAACAAAGTGCAAATCAAAAACGGGAAAAGGGGCAGAGAGCTAGGTGAATTGATCGCCTTATTTCTTAGTGGGAGAGAAATAGATATTCTCTACAGCAGTTAACGAGGAGCCCCAGTTTGATTATTTGCATTCAGGAAGAGAAGCAGGAGCAAGAATAAAAACATAAGCCCCCCAAACCAGGAGGTAGGAGGAGGGAATTAGGGGGGGAACGTGAGCATAGTGATTGCATCACGCTTCACAGACAAAGTGAAAGACAAAAGCAGTGACAGGTTACACACCTCAGAGGGGTCTGAAACAAAGTGAGCAGAGAGGCCAAAAGTGAAAGGCTGTGGAACACGACTCAGCCATAGCAAGAGCCGGCCACAGACACATGCAACAGCGCAGCTGAGTCGCAAGCACGTCACGCCACGTGCAGGAGGCCAGTACAAAGGGCTGGGTGCTGTGGAGTTGCTTTTGTGTGACATTCTGAAAGGGTAGGCCGGGCGCGGTGGCTCACGCCTGTAATCCTAGCACTCTGGGAGGCCCAGGCGGGCGGATCGTTTGAGCTCAGGAGTTCGAGACCAGCCTGAGCAAGAGCAAGACCCCGTCTCTACTAAAAATAGAAAAAATTAGCCGGGCATGGTGGTGCATGCCTGTAGTCCCAGCTACTCGGGAGGCTGAGGCAGAAGGATCGCTTGAGCCCAGGAGTTTGAGGTTGCTGTGAGCTAGGCTGACGCCACGGCACTCTAGCCCAGGCAACAAAGTGAGACTCTGTCTCCAAAAAAAAAAGGTAGCTGAAGAAAGTTGG